>WNWK01051468.1:0-12480 GCA_009830355.1 Cherax destructor
GTAGTTATTCAGGTCTGTTTGATTTCCCTCTTTATGTATTGGGGTGACCTCGCTATTTTGAGTATTGATGGGAAGGTAGAGGATTCAATGGATTTGTTAAAGAGTGTTGCAATAATTGGTGAGAGAACTTGAGAGGCTTTTTTTGTATATAAAAGGTGGTAAGTTATTTAGGTAACCTGCTTTGTTTTTTAATGTGTTGATTATAAGTGCAAATTCTATTGGGTTGATCGGGGCTAGGAATAGTGTGTTCGGATAGGTGCCAGTGAGATAGTCGTTAGGTGGAATGTTTGAACTTGGGATTTTGCTTGCCAACTTTTTACCTATGGTGGAGAAGAAATCATTGAGTTTGTTTGCTGTTTCAATAGGTGGGAGTAGGGGTTCATCTGGTTTTGTTAGCTTGATTGTTCTGTTTGTGGATATCTTTTTAGTTCCTAGAATTTCAGATAGGGTTTTCCAGGTCTTTTTTTTATATCACCTTTTAAGTTATGTAATCTGTTCTCATAGTACAATTTTTTTGACCTTCTTATCAGACTCGTTAGGTTTGATGAGTAACGTTTTGTTTGTTCTCTTGTTATTTGACCCATTCTGTACTGTTTTTCATATAGGTGTTTTATATTAATGGATTTGAGTATGCTGGGGGTTAGCCAGGGACTATTTAATCTTTTAGTTGTGATTTGTTTAGTTTTAGCAATAAAGATCGAGAATCAAAACCTGGTCATCGTGGTTGTATACAAGCCCCCGGATGCAACGTCCCAACAATTCCAGGAACAGCTTCTGAAAATTGACCACTGTCTAGAAAATCTTCCAGCTCCTGCCCCCAACATCTTGCTACTGGGGGATTTCAACCTCAGGCACCTAAAATGGAGGAACATTGCAAACAATGTGGTAGCAGAGATAACACCAGGAGGCAGCTCAAATGAAAATTCACACATGCATGAACTTTTAAATCTCTGCACCAAGTTCACCTTAAACCAGCAAATAGTAGAGCCCACAAGATTAGAGAATACGCTGGACCTCATCTTCACCAACAATGATGATCTGATACGAAATGTCATCATATCAAAAACAATATACTCAGATCACAACATAATAGAGGTCCAGACATGCATGCGGGGAGCCCCAGATCAACAAAATGTGATCAGCCGTGAGGAGCTTTCTCCAAATTCAACTTCAATAACAAAAACATAAGGTGGGACCAAGTAAACCAAGTCCTAAATGATATAAACTGGGAAGATTGCCTAAGCATCACGGATCCCAACCTATGTCTAGAACAAATTAACTGTGTGGTACTTGAGGTTTGCTCAAGGCAAATTCCCTTAAGGAAAAGGAGGAGAAGATGCAAACTAGAAAGAGAGAGGCGCTCCCTATACAGGCGAAGGCAAAGAATAACGGAGCGGCTACAGGAGGTTAATATCTCTGAAATACGTAGGGATACACTAGTCAGAGAAATAGCAAACATCGAATTAAAACTAAAGGAATCTTACAGGAATCAAGAGACACGGGAAGAACTAAAAGCCATAAATGAAATTGAAAGAAACCCGAAGTATTTCTTTTCCTTTGCAAAATCAAAGTCAAGAACAACAACCAGTATTGGGCCGCTACTTAAACGGGATGGGTCCTACACAGATGACAGCAAGGAAATGAGTGAGTTACTTAAATCCCAGTATGACTCAGTCTTTAGCGAGCCACTAACCAGACTGAAAATCGAAAACCTAAATGATTTTTTTATGAGAGTGCCACAGACCTTGACAGACGCATGCCTTTCTGACATCACCACGACGCCAAATGACTTCGAAAAGGCAATAAATGCCATGCCCATGCACTCCGCTCCAGTCCCAGACTCATGGAACTCCGTGTTCATCAAGAACTGCAAGAAGCCCCTATCACATGCTTTTAACATCCTATGGAGAGGGAGCATGGACACTGGGATCGTCCCGCAGCTACTAAAAACAACAGACATAGCCCCGCTCCAAAAAGGGGGCAGTAAAGCAATAGAAAAGAACTACAGACCAATTGAGCTAACGTCCCATATCATAAAAAAACTTTGAAAGGGTTCTAAGAAGCAAGATCGCCACCCATCTTGATACCCATCAATTGCACAACCCAGGACAGCATGGGTTTAGAGCACGCCGCTCCTGTTTGTCCCAAATACTGGACCACTACGACAAGGTCCTGGATGCTCTAGAAGATAAACAGAATGCAGATGTTATATACACAGATTTTGCAAAAGCCTTTGACAAGTGTGACCATGGTGTAATAGCACACAAAATGCGTGATAAAGGAATAACAGGAAAAGTTGGTAGATGGATCTATAATTTCCCAACAAGTAGAACACAAAGAGTAGTAGTCAACAGAGTAAAGTCTGAGGCAGCTACTGTGAAAAGCTCTGTTCCACAAGGCACAGTACTCACTCCCATCCTGTTCCTCATCCTCATATCGGACATAGACAGGGATATAAGCCACAGTGCCGTACCTTCATTTGCAGATGACACCCGAATCTGTATGACAGTGTCCACCGTTGAAGACACTGCAAGACTCCAAGCAGACATAAACCAAATCTTTAAATGGGCTGCAGAAAACAATATGAAGTTCAATGATGAGAAATTTCGATTACTCAGATACGGAAAACGTGAGGAAATTAAAATATCATCGGAGTACAAAACTAATTCCAACCACACAATAGAGCGAAAAACTAATGTCAAAGACCTGGGAGTAATCATGTCAGAGGATCTCACCTTCAAAGACCATAACACCGTAGCAATCACATCTCCTAGAAAAATGACAGGATGGATAATGAGAACCTTCAAAACCAGGGATGCAAAGCCCATGTTGACACTTTACAGATCGCTTGGTCTATCTAGGCTGGAATATTGCTGCACACTAACTGCACCTTTCAAGGCGGGTGAAATTGCTGACCTTGAAAATGTGCAGAGAACCTTCACGGCACACATAACTGCGATAAACCACCTCAATTACTGGGAACGCTTGAAGTTCCTAAACCTGTACTCTCTAGAACGCAGGCGGGAGAGATACATTATTATATACACGTGGAAAATTCTCGAGGGATTAGTACCAAACTTGCACACGAAAATCACTCCCTACGAAAGCAAAAGACTTGGCAGGCGATGTAACATCCCCCCAATGAAAAGCAGGGGTACCACTAGCACGTTGAGAGACAACACAATAAGTGTGAGGGGCCCAAGATTGTTCAACTGCCTCCCAGCATACATCAGGGGGATTACCAACAACCCCCTGGCTGTCTTCAAGCAGGCACTGGACAGGCACCTAAAGTCGGTGCCTGACCAGCCAGGCTGTGGTTCGTACGTTGGACTGCGTGTAGCCAGCAGTAACAGCCTGGTTGATCAGGCTCTGGTCCAACATGAGGCCTGGTCACAGACCGGGCCGCAGGGGCGTTGACCCCTGGAATTCTCTCCAGGTAAACTCCAGGTAAACAGGCATAACAAGGGGCTTTCTATATAGTAGTATGTCGTTGATGTCAGCTAGGCCTGTATACCTTGTACATGTAGTAAATAAAGATATTATTATTATTATTATTATTATTATTATTATTATTATTATTATTATTATTATTATTCCTGTCACAACAGCCCAGCGATAGCAACATATTTTTGTTTTTAAAAGCAAGAAAACTTTAGTTTGCTCCTGATGTCCAGCTCAAGGCTCGATAAAATGTAAGCTTTGGTGGCCATCAAATCCTCCAGCAACAACTACGATAACTACAGCAACAACTACGATAACTACAGCAACTACGATAACTACAGCAACAACTACGATAACTACAGCAACAACTACGATAACTACAGCAACAACTACGATAACTACAGCAACAACTACGATAACTACAGCAACAACTACGATAACTACAGCAACAACTACGATAACTACAGCAACAACTACGATAACTACAGCAACAACTACGATAACTACAGCAGCAACTACGATAACTACAGCAGCAAGTACGATAACTACAGCAGTAACTACGATAACTACAGCAAAAACTACGATAACTACTGCAACAACTACGATAACTACAACAACAACTACGATAACTACAGCAACAACTACGATAACTACAGCAACAACTACGATAACTACAGCAACAACTACGATAACTACAGCAACGGACTTCTGCGCCAGCCTTCGTCGGGTGTGGACGTCTCTCTCTCGCCTGAGTATCAGTGACAAATTTCCCTCGTTCTCTCCGGGACGCTTTTCTTCATCTATTTTGGCCGCCGGGCACTCTACAGGAGGGATTAGATTTTGCCACCGAAGTGGCTAGTTTATTTTTTTTATTATTTTATTGAAACAGGGTACAACGCACATAGCAAAATAATACATATCCAAGAACATCAAATTATCCAATAGGACACACACATACTACAATCTCCCACACTATTTGATCATAAATATCAGAACATAAGAAGCACACACATTATATAATATTAAACACAAAATATATATAAACATTCCCTACCGCGATAAGACTATCGCACGTTCACACGTTCACAAACAACACAATGACAAACATTGACAAAACGCCACAAATCACCGGCGTTCATGTATAAAGAATTCAATGTTCAACATACACAACCTATCAATACATATCCAAGAACCTCTCAATACACACCCAAGAACATTAACCACTAAAACATATATAAACAATCGTTTTCCACATCATGTGGATTGCAATGGAACATTAGACACACCTTTATTCAAATGCTGTAAAACATATCTAACGATTAACACGTCCCATGACACACACCTGATCCCCTACCCCCGGTGCATGCCGCACTATAAGAACCCCCCATGACCCTTCTCCAGATCTTTCAGATGGTAACCCCATCATGTAACTGAACAGAGCCCTCACACACTGTAAATACACACCCACACACGACAGTTGACACCCCTACTACACACATTATCCTTGAATTGTATCACCTCTGTTCTCACCTCTATCTGCCTCACACTCACCTCCTACCTTGTAAACGGAAAACCAGCCCGTCTCTACCACTTACCTTTTCGCTCCCTTTAACCCCACACTGTGAGGTTCCGATAACCCTCCGGGAGATCCACCTCCCATTTCCCCCCCATAATCTCTTTAGTTCGGCATTTAGTCCTATAAAACCCCGCTATCATCATCTTAATGCGCTCAGCAGCCCCCAGCTTACGCATCAACTCAAAGCCCTCAGCACCGAAATGACCCCCACCCCCAGCAATCCCAACACATGACTAAACCACTCCCGCACCGCCCCCAACCTATCGCAAAAATACACTACATGATAAGCAGTCACTTCCTCACCACAACGCACAACCACTCCCTTCCACTAATCCCCTAGTATGCAACAAAGCCCCAGATGGAAGTATGCCATGCAGAAACTTATAAACTACCTCCCGCACCCTCGGATCAATCCTAGCTTCCCTCAACAATCCCCACACTATACCCCAAGCATACATAGGGTATATACTCTCTACCACCGCCACCACCCTTCCCATTCCCACCCCATCCAACACCCCAAGCCTCACCTTCCCCGGGTCCTGAACCACTAACATAAATCGAATCATCCCCTCACAGTCCTTTAACTCCTTACCCTTCCACCATCGACCTATATCCTCATGAATCCTCCGCAGCCAGCCCTCTCCCCTCCCTCTTTCCCTCATATAACACCTCTTCACATACACACTTTTTAACTGTCGATGTAACGAAATAAGCCCCAGCCCCCCCCTGGCGATGGGGAGCGAGACTACCCCCTACTTAACCACTCACAACCTGAACCCCATATAAATCTCATTATTCTTCCCAGGAACCTACGCACATCACAACCTACCAGTGGATATACTGACCCCACATGCCACAATTTACTATAGATCAATACATTTACCACTATCGCCCTCTGATGTAAAGTTAAATTCGCCGCTCTCATACTCGACAATCGACTTAACACCCCATCAATCACCCTCTTCGAATTCACCACCCTCGCCTCCTCACACACCCGCATGTATACTACATCGCAAATTTTCAACCTATCCACAAGTTTCCCCACTGCCACAACTCCTGTGGAAAATATTGGTATTTTCCGAAAGTTGTAATTGATAAACTTTCCAATATGAACAGATATCCTTAATGTACCGCTGGTACATGGGGGTATGTAATAGAGAACCATCATACCAGCGGGGAGGAAGCGGGAAGAGGCTGGGCAGGGAGGAGGTAGAGGGGAATAGGCAGACAGTGAGTGGACAGCCAGCCTACCCATCAGAGTTCAAGTCGGTATGGCCAGTAAAATTTGGAGATTCCGCCCGCCAAATCGGATTTAATTACCTCCTTTCGTAATGTGGAGGAATATCCAGGGAAGCGGCGAATATAAAGTGGGACAATCGGTCCAGGAGGTCCAGTAATCGGACAATAATTGTGAAATAAGGTGCCGCCGGCGAGTGACGCGGTCATAGGCCTATTTGAACTGAGTGAAATGACCATACGGCAGGATAAAGTCGTAACCCTGATGCGGGGGAGTTCATCTTAGAAGAGACTGAAATATATTCGATGAACTTTGGGAAATGGTGAAAATAGTGAAACCGAGTTGTAAATAATCAGGGGTTGATTGTACTGGGTGAGTCTGGCTTGGGTACGCCATACCCCGACCGCCATATTGGATGTGATTGAAATGAACTAACCTATCGCAAGTTATCTACTCGAAATTCAAGTATCGAGACTGTGAATGTGTATAAACTAGTGGGGCATTAAGCCAGGATACACGTAATATGTAAAGTTATACGTATAAACAGTACAAACGGTCGGATTAGTGCGAGGATCTGATTCGCTACCCCGACCAACCACATGTTAACGAACGCTCGGTCTCGTGGGCGTATAAGAGTGCACGGAAATTAACCTTCCTTGACTCGACGAGACAGCTAATACCATCGCGATCGAATCAGATCGCAGGAGGACGTCAACAACGGAACGACTCCCTCATCTAAAGCTAAGTACTCTGCTGTTTACTTTGTTATTGGCCAATGATATTGTTACGCACAGTAGATGTACTTTAGCTAGGTCAACGATCTACGATACACCGCTATGATGCTGTTAATTAGGTGAGTGTTGGTCATGTTAATTGAACTATGTGTTCTCTATCTCTTCTCCGTGTGATCAGTTGTTCAACAACCTATACAGTCCACTTAAATTTAACGTAATATAGCTATAATAAATGATCTTCTCAAATTTATTTATACTGGTCTAGAGTGCAATGGGCTAACGAGAATATTGAAGGTACCCCCTCGGTGCGGCCAGGAGCGGGTAAAGTTCTCACATACCTTAAAGGGAATGACTGTGGTAAAATTTATACGAGTCGGTCATCTCCCTGGGAGTTTGTTTATTGCTAGTGGCGGTGTCCCAGATAGACTTCTCTCACAATTCCCCACAACTCCCATCCCCACCCTCCTCCCCACCTCCATGTACAACGATTTCTCTTCATTTATTTTCATACCTGTTGCTTCTCCAAAAACCCACACCACCCTCCCCACTGCCCCTAAATCCCGCCTATCCCTAACTAAAACCGTGGTATCATCCACATATCCCACAATACCCACTCCCCTTACCCTATCGACCATCACATTTCCCTCAAGACATCTCCTTATCTTCCTATAGAGGGGATCCTGAACACAGGCAAACAACAACTGCGATATAGGACACCCCTGCCTCAATCCCCTTCCCATTTCAATATGTCTCCCTAAAAAACCATTCACCTGCACACGCACATGCGCTCCCTCATATAATGACTGTGCCCATCCCACCACTTCAGCCCCGAACCCCTGCCATCTCATGAATCTCCACAATGCCTCACGGTGAACACTATCATATGCGGCCCTCCAATCTAATGCTAAAACCCCAGCCTTCTCTTCCATCCGATTCCAGTCAATGAAATCCCTGATACGCCCATGTCCCTCATACATTGATCTGCCCGGAATCCCATACTGTCCCTCATCTATCACCCTGCCAACCACACTCTTCAGACGATTCCCCAATATTTCGCGTAGATCTTATAATCACAGCACATTAGGGTAAGCACTCTATAATCGGTAATGTACACACCGGTGTTCGCTTCGGCACCAGCACCGCTACATCCTGTCCGCTGTATGTCCCCTAATACCCTTCTATGCTTCATTTCATTAAACAAAACTACCAAAACCCTTCAACACTCCCAAATTTTCCACATAAAACTCACAAGGTAAACCATCTAAACCTGGGGACTTGCCTATGCACATGCCCATTACAGCCCTCCATACTTCCTCCTCTGTTATCAACCCTTCCAACTCTCCCCTATCATCATCGTCCAACTCACACCCCCCCCCTCCCATCACATGTAACGCCTCCTCGTCAATATCCCCCTCCCATCGACTCACCAAAAACGCATCTATATATCCACTCATTCCCTCTGTCGTCCGCAACATCTGACCCTCCCTATAACCGCCCAGGTCCTTCCCCACCACAACATTCATTGTGCTCATAGCCTCTCTCTTACGTCGCTGCTCACGCAAAACACAGGCAGATGGCCTATCTCCCCACATCACCCTCTCCAATCCCCCAGCCACCCTCGCTCCATCAAAATGCATATTTTGGATGTCCCTGATCTGCTCCTTCAAACCCTCAATTATTTGTACTGGATAGGTCTCCCTAACCCCTACATGACAATCCCTTAATTGCCCTTCCAAATACCTCTGCAACCCATACGATAACCTGCCTTTCTCCCTCCCACACCCAACATAAAACTCCTTAATGCGTACCTTAGCCACTGTATCCCACCAAGAAATCTGTGGAGGGAGGGGAGGTGACTAACACTCTTCGCACTAATCTAGTTCATACCTCCCCTCCCTCCACAGATTCTCCTGGTGTCTACTCTATTTCTTGCTCCTCCTGTCCTCTCCAGTACTTCGGAGAAACTGGCCGATCTCTTTCTGACAGACTCAGGGAGCACAAAAATAGTGTTAGGCTTGCCGACACTAATAATGCTCTTTTCTGTCATGTCAGAGATCACAGTCATCCTATTGATTAGTCTTCTGCTAAAACTGTCTACCCTACGTCTAACTTTCATAGTCGCCACCTGGTTGAATCCTCCCTTATACACAACTTTCCCTGTATGAATCTTAGCCCTGGCTTTGTCTCTGTTGATGCTTTCCTCTCTCATTACATTGTTAAATGCTCTAAACTTCAGAACACCCGTGACTTAACCTGATTCCTTCCCCTTTCATCTCTTCCCTCTTCTCCTTTTTTCTCCTATGGGTTTTCCTTTCTTTCTTTTCTTTTGCCTTGTATTTGTCCTTTATTTTATTCGCCTTTCCTCCCTCTGTGTTCTCGTCCCACCCTTGCGGGCCGCTTGCCTCATTGCAGTGCTCCTCTAGAATATGACTGTCTCCACTACTACTATTACTACTACTACCACTTCCACTACTTACTCCATTATTACCCCACTCTCTGGTACCCTCCCCTGTCTGCCTGCCTATAAATACCACTTCCCCCGTCTCTGTGTGTAAGTGTGACTTTGTAAATGGTCCAAGTCGGGCCGAAACGTCGTCGTAAGCTCCTCTCTTTTATATGTGCGGGTTGTGTGTGTATTGTTCCAGTCATGGTATTGTGCCTTTTTGTTATTAATGATCCTACCACATGCCTCGCTCCCCGTGGCTCCACATCCCGCTGACTAGTCACACAATTCCAGTCCCCACCTACAATCGACACTACCGGCATCGACCGCATCATCGACCGCAGGTGATACACTAGCTCATCCCTCACAAACCTACTTTTAACTCCCCCATCACCCTCTGCTGGCCCATATACACTCATAAAACTTACGCGTTCCCTACCCCATAAGCCCTCAACTCGAACAATCCTACCATCCCCGCTCACTTCCCAATGGCTCACAACAAACGGGCTGGTTTCCCGAATCAAAACAGCTGCTCCTCCTTTCAACCTACATGTATACCCAACATACACGACATACCCTGCTATGACCAACTCACCACCCATCTTATAATTGTGCTCCTGCACACAAGCCACATCCACCTGATAGTGTCCCAAAACCACCCCTAACCAATCTCTCTTCTGCACATTACACAAACCATTAACATTGACCGTTAGACACCGGAATAAGACAAAGGTGGCTTTCCCTTGGATACTCTGCCCCCTTTATGACACATTTTTGAATCCTCACTTGGAATGCCCCCGGCATTCCTCACAGGCCTTTGTCCTTTAGGCCCCACACCACCCTCATGTACCACAGCTGCCCACAGCTTTTTGCCAGGCCTTTGCACTGGTGTTAGCACATCCTCTGGATCCGACATTACAGCTGCTCGTTTCCTCGACCCTAGGTCCACCTGCATGTCAGCCACATGCCCCTCCTCCGTATGAACATCCACTTCCACAACTCCTGTCTGTATGAACTCTCCGCCCATTGCCCCACCACTCACCTGAACGCACTCCACAGCTGCAGTCTCTTGACTCAGACCCAAGGCCCTGTCCATGCCCTCCTCCGTCATACTGATGATGTCCTCCACCAAGGATCGTGTGGATTCCCCGCCGTCGCCTTCCACCCCCTCAGCGACGTCATCACCGCCCACAGCGGATCTCCCACTCATAGACGAATTGTCAGGAAGGGTGGCACAGGCCGACACTTGCAAGTCGTCCTGCCCTCCCACCCCTCCCCGCTCGGCGCTCCTATTCGCCTCCTCAGGACTACAGTCATCCTATTGCGTAGTCCACTGCTGCCTGCTATGCTGGTAAGGAGCACCTCTGGCCTCCTGCCTCCTGTCACACAAGGCCGCCATGTGTCCATATCCCCCACATAGGCGACACGTCCGTTGTTGGCCCGCATATGTCACAAAAACTTGCGTGCAAAATTCCTCTAATATTACATAAGACGGGATGGGGTACTTAAGAGACATCTTCAAAACATAAGACCCATCCGGCAGCCCCTCATATGGGCCCCCGGCCCAACATCCTTGCGTTGCCGCATGAATGGTCCCGTATTTATCAAACACTGATGTCATGTCCATTGAATCTGCCTCAAAAGGCACATTGCGAACCTTTATCCACGTGTACCTTCTGGAGACATCACGAAGTTGCACAGTAACACCTGGGTTTATGTACATGCTGCGTTCCTGGTACTTTTCCACGATTGTCTCGTAAATACTGGTAGCACCAAACTTCACAAAAATTCTCTTAATTCCATTCATGGCCACCCCAGACAACATGTCGTTCTCTATACCATAAGTTCTCCTTAAGATGTCAGGCAGAAGCACGGCCATATTCTCTGCAGTCACTGCCCCATGGATCAAGTCCACACAAACCGTGTTGACCCTCTTCCTACCACCCAGCGCCATTTGCAAATCCAAGCTTTTGCCAAACGCCACCAGGGGAGACAGCACACGTCCGCTCACCAGCAAGGCTGAGCGACGAATGCTAGTTTATTGTGCACCCCATATCCATCCTGTGGACGGTAGCGCAAGAGCATATGGATACACAAAAGGCCTAGGCACTAGGCCCCAAAGGGGTTAATAATTGTACATTTAGGTTTATATCTACATTTCAATTATCTGTTACAAGAAAATTTAGGAAATTTGCTTAGTACAATTGGTATCTTATTTCATGAATAAGATATCTTGACATGTCACATAGGTTATTATATTGTATATCTCTATATTCCTCAATAAGTGCACAATTAAGCACATAGAGTTCAAGACAGTGACCATATGCCTGATCACATAATTTACATTTAGTTTCATCATCATCTGTGTCTCCCAAACTGCCAGAAGTACTTGTAGCCAAGCCTAAGCCTGGCCACTACAACATCAGTCAGTCTGTTCACATTGCAAGTTGCTCCACAAACATGCCTATCTGTGCTCGCATTATCATGAGCACAGATAGGCACGTTCATGGAAATTAATTTGGATTTATATCTACAGTTCACTTATCTGTTACAAGCAAATTTGGGAAATTTCTTAGAATAAGTGGTATCCTATTTTCACTAATAAGATATCTTGACATGTCACATAGGTTATTATACTGTCTATTCTATATTCCTAAAAAGGGAAATTGCACAAGTGTTAAGACAGTGACCATATGCCTGACCAAATTTGCATTTAGTCAGGCATATGGTCAGTCTTGAACACTTTTCTGGATTTTTAAAAAGGGGGGGACCTGCATCGGCTTACTTTAGCCAGCCCCTTTTTTTCCGCTCTTCGGATAATTATTTAACGGTCTTTGGTGGGGAAACCGGTTACTGTACTCAGGTGGGGGGGTGGGGTCCCCCTTTGCTGTGGGTTGGCTAGGGGGTCCACGGGCCTAATCAGAAAACCCAAATTTCTATCTATTTACAAATGAACTTTTCCTTTTTTTCGTACCATCGAAAGTCGGGCTCGATACCGTAAGCTGTCAGTGGCCCTGATAACCCCAACAAACAAAAAAAAAGATCCCTT
>WNWK01051469.1:0-12479 GCA_009830355.1 Cherax destructor
ATACAGTCCCTGCTACACCCCAAACATCATTTACAAAACAAAAACCACAACTTGTATCATTTACTTGTTTGTAATTTTCTTTTTGAAATTTTCTTGAGCATTATGGCAGTTTCTGGTTTATTCATTGTTCTATTCAAATTCTTTTTTTTCCTGATCATGACTCATTCCGATGAAGCCATTAAAAATGTTCAACTATACATTACTTTTTAAATACTAAAAACATGTCTTACTTTCTGTACAAGGTATAATGAACCACAATAATTCAACAACTGAATGCCTCCTGGAACACCAGTAATCAGGTTTCCCTCCCACAACGCCCCTTCTGCCTTAGAAGAGGCTAATCTTTTTGTGGAAGTCTTGTATTGTGGAAGTCCTGTTTGCGGAAGTCCTGTTTTAAAGCCCTGTATTTAAATTCCCTATATTGGGGAAATTTCCCTATATTGTGGAATTCCTATATTGTGGAACCCTATTTGTGGAAGCCCTATATTGGGAAGCCCTATATTGTGGAACCCTATTTTTTTTGGGGAAGCCCTATATTGGGGAAGCCCTATATTGTGGAAGTCTATATTGGGGAAGTCCTATATTGTGGAAGTCCTATATTTGGAAGTCCTATTTTTGGAAGTCCTATATTGTGGAAGTCCTATATTGTGGAAGTCTATATTGTGGAAGCCCTATATTGTGGAAGTCCTATATTGGGGAAAGCCCTATATTGTGGAAGTCCTATATTTGGAAGCCCTATATTGTGGAAGCCCTATATTGTGGAAGGTGCTTCCTCTGGTCTAATTCCCTCTTTGTATTTGCCTGTGAGATACTTCTAACCAGTTTTAGGGGGTTTTTCTATTCCAAAGCTAAGCCTAAGGCCAGACTTTTGTTGACCACTAGATCAACCAGGTTGTTCCAGTTAGAACACCACAGGTCTACATCCCATCACAACCTAACTGATCTGGTATTCCCAAAAAGTACTGGTGTAGTTTTTCCCCTTTAAAACTTCTATCTTTCTTCTAGCAATATTCATATCTGCTGGCCAGCTGAATAATCATGGACTGCAGATGTTGACACAGCATTCTCTAAATTTTGCCTACAACACCATGGTTTCACTGGATTTATTCTACACTTCCTCCTACACCACACTCAGTGAGTGTAGTAATGGTAGTGTGAAGAGTGGGAACTTGGCCCTCTTTTTTTCATGTGTGTATGATAAGCCACACAGTGGTGCATTAACTGTGTGGAGCTAGCACCAACAGCCTACTTGATTACGCAATGGTAAACCCGGCTCGTCTTCAGGTAACTCCCTCTATTTTCCATTCCAGGGGTACATGTGGGGGAAACTAAACTTGTGTTGTCTCATCTTCTGTACAGAAACCCCAGTATTAAATTTGACATGTGTCATATTCATTAATTTGGTATCATATCCCATATAATGATATTATGTGCTCCTGTTTAAAACCAGGATGCACTAAAAATCATTAAGCGGAAACATTAAATAAACCCCTTTTTCCCAATAGACATCATTTTACAATCTCAGATGAATTCTGGAACAATAACATTCCACATTTATTTTCTTTAAATTTTTTAAAAAAAAAAAAAAATTTACTCACCTGAGCTGAGTAGTACCTTCTTGAGGAGGGCAGTGGTAAAATACAGGCACAGTGTACATGTTACCCCAGCCCTTGCCTATAAAAGCTTTGAATGACAAGTGGCTGAGCACAGTGACCCATCTTGGCCAACAACCAAAGGCCCCGTTCAACCCGGGCAGGTGAACATTTTGGGCTTCCCCTTACACCTGTCGCCTGTTCACCTAGCACTAAATAGGTACCTGGGTGTTAGCGTTTTGGGGGCCCAGGGAATAGTAGTATCCCTTAGATAGGCTGAGCTTTGAAATGAACTAAGATAAGTTAACAGTTCTTAGCATGTAAATTTAGTGGTGGAAAAAATCAAGGATTGGAGTAGTGTCAAGACTAATGGGGCACAGAAATGAGAACAATTCCCCTTTTTGACTTATTTTTTAAAATAATATATGTGTATCATAGATGGGAAAAACATATACAGAAAAAAAAGCATTTGGTCAAAAAGAGCAAAAAAAAATAAAACAGTCATAAAAACCCCATAAGACTGCCAACACTGATCTATGTGATATCAGTCCAGAAACATATTACAGCCTTTCAGAGAAAAACTGGGTGGGTTTAATACCCACATCTTTGAGTGTGTGTGTGTGTACTCACTAATTGTATACTAATTGTGGTTGGGGGTCGGCTCGGCCCCTGGCCATGCCTCTTCACTGATTGCTATAGGTCCTCTCTCTCCCTGCTCCATGGGCTTTATCAAACCTCGTCTTAAAACTATGTATGGTTTGCCTCCCTACGTCGTTTTCTGGGTTTCCCCTTTCCCTGACAACTCTATGCTGAAAAATATTTCCCTTTCCCCCTTTGACACAAGGAGTCTTCAACTTCCAAATTGTGACCCCTTGTTTCTGTGTCCCTCTCTGGAACTCTTGTCTGTCCACCTTATCTTTCCCTCGATATTTTATATGTCGTTATCATGTCTCCCCTAACCCTCCTGTCCTCTAGTTCATCAGGCGTTTTCCCCTTAACCTTTCTTCTAGGACAATCCCCTTAGCTCTGGGACTATTCTTGTTGCAAACCTTTGCTCTTTCTCTTTTTTTCCCTTTTGCCCGGTGTGGGTTCCAAATTGGTGCTGCATACTCCAGTAGGGGCCCTGACATATATGGTGTAAAGAGTCTTGAATGATTCCTTATGAGGTGTTGGAACACTATTCTTAGGTTTGCCAGCCGCCCGTATGCTGCAGCAGTTATCTGATTGATGTGTGCCTCAGGAGATGTGCTCGGTTTATACTCACCCCAAAATCTTTTTTCCCTTTAGTGAGGTTTGCAGTCTTTTCCATCTAGACTATACTCTGTCCGGTCTTCTTTGCCCTTCCCGTCTCCATGACTTTACATTTGGGAGGGGTTTAAAATTTAAGGAGCCAGTTACTGGACCAGGCGAGCCTGTCCCGGTCTCTTTTTAGTCCCCTGATCCCCGCTGATTTAATTCTTCTCATTAACTTCACATCATAGCAAACAGGGACCTTCTGAGTCTATCCCTTCCGTTATGTCATTCACATATACCAAAAACAGTACAGGTCCTAGGACTGACCCTTGGGAACCCCCTCGTCACATCCCCCTCTGACACCTCGTCCGTACCCGCTCGTTGTTGCCTCCCTGCAGATTTTTGATCCCTTGCAGTGCCTTTCCTGTTACGTGTGCCTGATCCTCTGCTTTGCATTAACCTCTTGTGAGGGAAATGTGTGAACGCCTTCTTCAGTCAAAAAAATGCAGTCTATCCCCCCCTCTCTCTCGTGTCTTATTCTGTTCCTTTCTAAAACTCCAGTAGGTTTGTGAAAAGGTTTTTTTTCCCCGAAACCATGCTGGTTGTCTTTATAAACTTGTGTCTTTCTGGTGCTCCCCCACTCCCTGATGATCTTCTCCATGACTTTGTATATTATACACGTCAGTGACACAGGTCTGTAGTTTAATGCCTCGTGTCTGTCTCCTTTCTTAAAAATTGGGACTACATTTGCAATCTTCCAAGCCTCAGGTTTTGCCCAGTTTCAATGGATGTGTTGAAGATTTTTGTTATGGCACACACAACATCTCTTCTCCCCCTCCCGGACCTACGGGAAATGTTGTCGGTCCCCCTTTTGAGGGTTTGAGTTCACATGCAGCTTCTTCCCCCCTCCTCGGTTGTGTATTTCATCCCGCACTTGTTGGTATACCTCCCCATTCAATTCCTTTTGGGGTATGTATGTGTGTGTGTATGTGTGTGTGTGGGTTGTGTGAAAAGTAGTGGTGAAATTGTGTGTTATGGTGTTGGGGGTGTATGTGGGTTTTCAAGTGACACGTATTCTGCAGTGCTTCTCTCCTGGCCTGATGACACACCTGACCTAAGTTAGGGGTGTGTGTGTGTGTGTAACTATATGTGTGTGGATTTATTGTGTGAAAAGTAGTGGTGAAATTTTTATGGTGTATGATTTTGTATGTGTGTATGTGGGGTCTCGGTAAAATATCACAGTGCTCCCTCCCGGCCTGACCTGACACATGATCTACCAGTTAATGTATTCTATGATTCACCCTGCTCGCCCTTTTTCTAGAAATTCAATTTTATTTTTTACCGAGTGTGAGTGAGTGAGTGGTGAGTGAGAGGGGGGGAGTGTGAGGGGGGTGTGTGTGTGTGTGTGTGTGTGTGTGTGTGTGTGTGTGTGTGTGTGTGTGTGTGTGTGTGTGTGTGTGTGTACTCACCTAATTGTCTCACCCAATTGTGGTTGGGGGGTCGAGACTCAGCTCCTGGCCCCCCCCTTGGTTTTCACTGGGTTTTTCTCCCTGCTCCATGGCTTTATCATTTTGTCTTAAAACTATGTAGGTTTTTTCCTCCACTTTTCTTTCTCTAGTCCCTTCCACTTCCTGACTACTCTGTGGCTGAAGAAATGTTTCCTGACATCCCTTTTCTCATCTGGTCTTCAGCTTCCAGTTGTGTCCCCCTTTTTTCTGTGTTCCCCCTCTGAAACAACCTGTCCCATCTACCTTGTCAATTCCCCCCAGTATTTTGTATGTCGTTATCATGTCTCCTCTGACCCTTCTTTCCTCCAGTGTTGTTGTCCCATTTCCCTCCCTTTCTTCATAAAACAGACCCCCGAGTTGTGGAACTAATTTTAAACCTTTACTTTTCTAGTTTCTTGACGTGTTTACCCGGTGAACATGTGTGTGTGTGTGTGTGTGTGTGTGTGTACTCACCCAATTGTACTCACCCAATTGTGGTTGCAGGGGGCGAGACTCAGCTCCCGGCCCCCGCCTCCCCTCCCCTCTGGGGATCTGCTCTCCCCGCTCCATGAGCTTTATCATACCTCGTCTTAAAACTGTGTTTGGGTTTCCCGGTGTGTGTGTGTGTGTTAGTTAGTTACCATTTTTTCCTAGGCACATGTCGATTAACACTAGGCCTGTCGGTATTTTTTTTTTTTGTTGTGTGTTTTTTTTTGTGGTTGGGGGGGTGTTGGGTTTTTGTGTTGGGTTTTTTTGTTTTTTTTTGTTTTTTTGGTTTTTTTTTTGTTTTTTTTTGTGGTGTGTTTTTTTTTGTTTGGTTTGTTGTTTGTTTTTTTTGTGTTTTTTGTTTTTTTTTAATTTTTTAAACCCCCCCCCCCTTTTTTTTTTTCATTTTTTTGGCCCCAAACCCGGGAAAATTTTTTTTTTTTTTTTTTTTAAAAAAACCCCCCGGGGCCCCCCTCCGTGCGTGAGCAGGCTTTACCCACTGGCCACCGGGCGTGCGTGCGGGGTGTGTTGTTACCATTTTTTCCTAGGCACATGTCAATTGACACTAGGCCTGTTGTATATATTTTGTGTGTTTTTGTATGTAAGGAAAAATTCAAAAAGTTTCCCCCCACCCAGATGAACCCGGCCCCCCCGTCGTCAAACAAAAGCTTTACCCACTAGGCCACCGGGGGGGTTTTGTGTGTGTGTGTGTGTGTGTGTGTGTACTCACCCAATTGTACTCACCCCAATTGTGGTTGGGGTCGAGACTCAGCTCCCGGCCCCGCCTTTCGCTTCCACTCGGGGCTCTGCTCTCCCCGCTCCTGAGCTTTATATACCTCGCCTATGTATGGTTCCTGCCTCCACTATATCTCTCTAGACTATTCCACTTCCTGACACTCTGTGGCTGAAGGAATGCCCCCAACATCCCCTTTTCTCATCTGAGTCTTCAGCTTCCAGTTGTGTCCCCCTTTTTTCTGTGTTCCCTCTCTGGAAAATCCTGTCCCTTCTACCTTGTGATTCCCGAGTATTTTGTATGTCATTATCATGTCTCCTCTGACCCCTTTTTTCCTCCAGTTTGTTGTCCTATTTCCCTCAACATTTCTTCATAGGACAGCCCCCGGGTTTGGAACAGCCTTGTGCAAACCTTTGCACTTTCTCTAGTTTCTTTACGGTTTACCAGGGGGGTTCCCGACTGGTGCTGCATATTCTAGTATGGGCCTGGCTTGGTGTCAGTGTCTTGAACGATTCCTTGTTTAGGTAACGGCGCTAATCTTAGGGTTTTCCAGTCGCCCATATGCTGCCGCAGTTATCTGGTTGATGTGTGCCTCCCGAGACGTACTTGGCTTATACTCACCCCAAGGTCTTTCTCCTTTGCCAGGTTTGTAGCCCTTGTCCACCTAGCCTGTACTCTGTCAGCGGTCTTCTTTGCCCTTCTCGATCTTCATGACTTTGCATTTGGTGGGATTGTTTGAGAAGCCAGTTGCTAGACCAGATGTCAACTTGTCCAGGTCTGTTTAAACCCTGCGGTCCTTTTCCCGATGTGAATCTCCTCATTAATTTCCATCATCTCGAACAGAGACACTTCTGGTCTATCCCATCCGTCATGTGTTTACATATCCCAAAGAAAACACTGGCCCCTGGATGCCCCCTGCGGTCGCCGCTCGCCCGGCGCCCACTGTGATCCTCATCACACACCATGCCCCGTTTTCCTCCCCGTGAGGTATTCCCCGATCCATTCCAGTGCCCTTCCTGTTATACATGCTTGTTCTTCCCAAATTCTTTACTAATCTCATGTGAGGGAAATTTTCAAAAGGGCCCTTTCCCGCAGTCCAGGAAAATGCAATCAACCCACCCTCTCTCTCTTGCCACCTCTGTTACTTTATCATAGAACTCTAGGAGGTTTGTTAAAAAGGATTTGCCCTTTCCCGGGAAACCGTGCTGTCGGGGGTTTATTATCCTGTTCAGCTCGAGGTGCTCCACCATTCTTTTCTTTTGTGTGTGTGTGTGTGTGTGTTTGCATGAATCCAACACTCAGCCCGGAACATGGTCACAGTAAAGCTTGACAATCTTTTTTTTTATAGGTAATTTTTAGATGCTACACAACCCAAAATTTTTATAACAATCTTCCTTCAACACAACTCTAGCGGAGATCAGTGTTTGTCCCCAAAGTCACTGTAATGTAGTACTCTGAAAAATTGTAATGAACGGCAACTAAGTTGAAAGAACAACTAGGTGCGATTTGAACTCACAGCTGTGTTTTGGTGCTCCCAAAGTAAGCAATGGTCATGTTGGGAAAACCCCAAAAAATAACTTGTAGTTTGTAGTTGATGGAATAGATAATAAATTACAGATATCCCCGTATAAGACAGATTGTCAATCATCCATTTGTACCCAACATGGACAACAGCGAGCAGTGGTCACTCTCACACACAAACACACACACACACAGGGCCCGGGCTTTAATCGACCCCTGCAACCACAACTAGGGGAGTACACACGAGTTTGAATCCCAGTCAATTCTTCTTTAAATTTAATTATCATTCAAATGACTTTTTTTTTTCGAATACGTGTTATAGACCTGTTAAGTGAGCAAATGTCTCCCTCATGCTCCCTCCTTCCCCTTTCCCCCTTCCTCTCCCCCCCTTCCTTCCTCCTCCCTCTCCCACCCCTTTTCCCCCTCCCTCTCCCCCCCTTCCTCCTCCCCCTCCCTCCCTTCCTCCTCCCTCTCCCCCCTTCCTCCTCCCCCTCCCTCCCCTTCCCTTTTCCCCATCCCCCCCTTCCTCCTCCCCCTCCCTCCCCTTTCCCTTTTCCCCATCCCTCCCCTTTCCCCCTCCCTCTCCCTCTCCCTCCCTTCCTCCTCCCTCTCCCTCTCCCCCTCTTCCTCCTCCCTCTCCCTCCCTTCTCCCTCCATCCCTTGAACATTCACCAGCCCTTATGTACAATTAAAAACTCAAATTGAAAACTATTATTAAATCCACTCTTAAAGTCTGAAAGCTGCCAGACCCAGCAGTATCCTCATAAAAAAATGCTCACCCAAACATTACTTGATAAACCAAAGCAACTTCTCCCCAACAACCTATGCATAATTAACTTTAATTACACTGTATCTAATTAGACTGAATACAATAAATAAATTATGATTATAAATATATATACAGTGGACCCCTGAGTAACGAGAAAAATTTAAATTTCCCAGAAGCCTGCTCAAGTGCCAAAACCCGAGCAATTTACCCCCTTAAGAAATAATGTCAAGTAGGTTAGTCCATTTCAGACCCCAAAAATACACTTAAAAAGCACTTACAATATTATACTTACAAAATTTTAAACGATTTGGGGGTGCTCGTTACTGGGGGGTCCACTGTACAGTGGTCACTCGGTTTCGTGCATCCCCAAACTCAAATTTATGTAAGTGTATTTTGAAGTGCTTTTGAAGTGAAAAGGGGGTTGTGACACCTGGGACATTTTTTTTAAAGGAAATAAATTCGTTTTGGCACTTGAGCACTTTCTGACAATTTTGGGGAAAAACTGAAAACCACTGTATTTTATATTTTTTTTGACATGTTGGCTGCCCCCCACGAGGCAGGGTACCTCAAAAAAAAACACTTGCACCATCATTCAACACTTGCACCATCATTCAACATTTTTACCATTATTCAACACTTTAACCATCATATATTTATTTATTTTTTTTAAAGCATCACAAACTGCATCTACATGGCATTCACGGAGGTTGACTATACGCAAAATTACAATAATTTAAAGTCAAACTAAAATTTTCTTCTAAGAATTACAAGGTGGTGATTCAGCTCTGGGATTACATATTTTTGCATGTTCAAAGAAAGCCCCTTGTTATCCAAGCCTTTCTGGCAGAATAGAACTACTATTAAACCCTTGACAATAGGACAGGAATATTTATTTTATTATTAACACATCGGCTGTTTCCCACTGAGGCATGACCAAAAAAAAAGAAGAAACACTTTCATCATCACTCACTCCATTACTGTCGCAGGGCAAGCCAATCCGTTAAATAACTGCAACATATCTCCCCCCCTCCTTTGGAGTGCAGGCACTGCTCTCCACCTCAGGACTCAAGTCCAGCTAACTGGTTTCCTGAACCCCTTCATAAATTTTACTTTGTTGCTTTGATAAATATTATGACATTTTTTGTGTGACATTCAGCATGAATAATTTCTGTGCATAATAAAGGTATCTTTGATTAAAATGGTAGGTATCAATGAAAATAATGGTACAAATCCTGACAAAATAAATGCTTGTATCACATAAAAAATTATTACATCAACTTTAAAAATTTTTTTTGACAATGTTTTTGAAGGCACTAGAGACCCAGTTTTTTTTTTATCCTTTAGGCAAGTTTTTCCCAAATTTTGGATAGTTTGATTTGCATAGTGTGTTTACTCAGGTTAGTTGAAATTTTAATATAAAGAAATTTACTTTAAGTGTTATGCCTATGTGAGTTGTTGAAGATTTCCAGGAACTGTATTGGTTAAAAGGTAATGTTTGTATTGAGTAAAGAACAAAAACGTACAATATTGTGACTGGAAGAATAAAAAAAATCCCCCATGGGAGAAAGGCGTTTTGACAATGTTTCAGTCTGACTTGGACCAGTTACAAGTCACATTGTGACTTTATAAATGGTCAAGGGGGGGCAAAAACAGTGGGGGGGGAATGTGCTTTCTGGAATTAAATTAGTGATTGTTCTAAGTTTATGAAGCCTTAGAGACTGTATATATAAGCAATCAATTATTATTGTCATTTAGTCTTAAATTAGGCTTAAGTTTGCCTGAAATGCTCTCATAACAATGGACTTTCGCATGCACACCAATGTCCCGCTCTGTACAAACACTATCAAGCTGAAATCAAAATCATTAATATTTTTTAACACACCGGCCTATCCCACCATGGGGTCATCTAAAAAAAAAAAAAAGTTTTCTTTTACATTTTGTAATTTATCTGGGAAGGGGTTATTAGCCTCTTGCTCCCCACATTTTTGTCAAACAACACATGACTTATGGAGGAAGAATTCTTTATTATTATTATTAATGATAAATTTGTTGGGTTATGATTGTTTTTATGTGCTTTGCTACCCATTACTCCTTACATCACCCTTTCCCCCTTACCTCACCCCTACCCTTACCCCACCTCCTTCTCCCACAGACTAGGACATCCCCAATATTATTAATGACAGCATCTCAACTACTAAAAATACTATTTGCAGATGACACCATACGTTATCTCCACCCAAACCCCCAATTACCAACACTGTAAATACTGAATTGCAGAAAATATCTACCTGGATGATGACCAAAAAACCTCTCAATATTGTAAAACCTTTTTTATTCATTTTGGGGAAACAGAGCTACAAACGCCCCAACATAATGATAAACGGGCCCCCTACCCACAAAACTCACAGAGGAAAATTCTTAGGAATCCATCTTGACAGTGGCCTCAAATTTAACACATATACAAAAAATTTTCCCAGAAATCTCAAAGACCGGGGGAATACTATCAAACGGTACTATGTTCTACAACCAGATCTCCTTCCCCAAATATCACTCTTTTCCCCTACCTCACCTATGGAATCTGCGCATGGGGCTCTACATCAATAACTCATCTCAGCCCAAAATTAACACAACAAAAGGCAGCAGTTAGTGATAACAAATTCACACTCCAGACAACATACTCCACCAATATTCAAAAACCTAAACCTCACCATACAAGATATTCATACTTTTACTGTGCCTATTACATACATAGAACACTCTATGCAAATATTAACCCACCCTCAAACTTCTCCTTACCAATTTTAACAGGACACATGACCATAACACTAGACCAAATCACTCCCCGATGTTCCCCGTGTCCATCTAACACTATGTAAAAACTCAATGCATATAAAAGGAAAGAAAAATTTTGGGAAATTTATTACCTGTCATTGCCGAAACCCCGCCTGTACCCCAATTCAAACGTGCTAAAAAACACCTCACCCAAACCTAAATTCAATATCAAACATTCCCAACAAAGTAGAATAATCACTTAAATGTAAAAACCTGATTAATCACTTAAATGTAAAAACCTGTTATGAATAATACATACTAAGCTAACTGTTTCTTTAAAATTTACATTATAATGACCCGTAAACTGAACTGCAATGCAATTAATTGTTTTAAATTGTTATCTCACTCAATTAGTTGCATTGCTACAATTAATAAATTTTTATGTTCAACATATTCAAACTTTATAACTTAGATACACAATTATACTTATTTTATAAATTATCAACCAAAAAATTTTTTACCATGTAGTCTACTATTAAATAGTCTAAAATGCCGCAATGCACGCATATTAGGGGCTTTTGGCATGTACATCTCATTTATACCTATGTATCATGTCTCCCTAACTATGTATCATTGTACCATGTCTAAATAAACTATTATTATTATTATTATTATTATTATTATTATTATTTTTAAAGTACAGTCGCCATTTACTGTCTGAAGCACAAAGATCCCACCACCATCCTCCATATTAGTATATCACAGAGCAGATGGGACTCAAACCTATGGCAAACCTGTTAAGAACTTGTGAGCAGTAAACACCTCCCCTGCATTCTTCTCATTTCCTCTCTTCTCTTTCCCAGTTACCATATAACCAAAATCAAAAAAAAGCCACATTTCTCAACTTAATTTTTCCAAAACATTTAAATAACAAGAATAAAAAAGCACAATACCATGACTGGAACAATACATAAATAACCTGCACAATTGAGAAAAACGTTTGGCAATATTTTGTTCCAACTTGGACTATTTAAATAGTGACTAGTTAATGTAAGTCAACAAAACATCATCATAGTTTTTTTTCCCTATTGCAGGTTAGTTTTATATAAATCTACGTGTGCACTGCATGAAACTGTGTTCTGAAAATTTTTCTTTCTGCAGGGCATACTGCAAGTAATTTATAAAAATTGTTGTGGTTTTAGCATTTTCTACCTCCTCTTTCAATATAGAGGGGAGGGACCCCCTGTATTTATTTATTATACAGCTCCCACTTTTAGTTTCCCCTTTTGTTGGCTTTTTCTGAGGCAATGCTCATTATGTTCGGTGCTTTCCCCTTTTCTCCCACTATCACTGTTTTTGTACAACAGTTGCATAAGGCAAAGGGTGAACAGCGATGTATTTTAAAAGGGAAATATTGTATGTACTTTTATTTAATTTAATTTTTTATCTTTTTTTATGCCTAGCTGTATTTTTGGGACTTAATATATGATAATGTAAATATGTTCTCAGGTATTTTAGATTATTCAATAAAGAAAAAAATTATTTTTTTTCCCCCCCTGGCAATTTTTTCTTATTGTTTGGGGTCGTGAACTTCACTGTACAAATGGGGCCCTTTTGTATTTCATTCTTCAGCTACACAGTGAAGAACTTCCTAGTACCTTCTGGTATTTTTCCTTGTTTTCAACTATGACTTCTCAATCTCCCTGTTGATGGTAGTAGGAAACTTCCATGTCAATTCTGTATTCTTTTTATATTTTTTTTATATATATATATATATATATATATATATATATATATATATATATATATATATATATATATATATATATATTATATATATATATATATATATATATATTATTATATATATATATATATATATATAT
>WNWK01051470.1:0-12479 GCA_009830355.1 Cherax destructor
TTTTATTATCGTCCTGTTCTACATAATTTTTTATTTCTGGAATTTCCCTAGTATTATCCCAGTAAAACTGAGAGGAACTAGGTGTTGAAAAGATCACACATATCCTTATCACTGTCAGTGATCTGACCTGAGTTATTAGGCATTAGCCTACAGTGTTACCAGATATCAGACATTGATCTGCACTGTTACTAACAAACTGGGCGCTTGTCTACAGTGATACCAAGTGTGATGCATTATTCTACAGTATTACTAGGTATGAGGCACTGGTCCTCAGAGTTACCACCAATAAGATACTAATCAACAGCATCATAAGCCATCAGGCACCAGTACATAATGTTACCAAATGAGAGACAATAGTCAACAGGTTTTATGCACTGGTCTACAGTATTATCAGCTGTTAGGTGCCCTGGTCTACAGTGTTACCTGCAGTGAGTGACGAATCTACAGTGTTACCGGCATTGAGGTACTAGCTAACAGTGTTACTAGATATTAGATATTTCACTAGTGTTTTTAGTTATAAGGCACTTCTCTAAAGTGTTACCAGCTGTGAGACAATAGTCATCCAAAATAACCAGCTATAAGGCACTAATTTTCAGTGTTATAAGCAGGAAGACACTTGTCTACAGTGCTACCAGCTATGAAGCAATAATCTGCAATGTTACTTATCTATAAGCATTGGTCAATAATGTTACCAGTTACGAGGCAGCGCTCTGAGGGACTCTTCCATAATATTATCATCTGTGTGACACTAGTACATAATGTTACCTGGCTATAAGGAACTAGTAGGTAAATCCTTTGGAAAACCGACACGTTGGTGAGTGAAACACTTTTGAAGCACTTGTGTAGGACTTGTGTAGGACTTGTGTAGCACTTGCGTAGCCCTTGTCCAGCTTTTGTGTAGCACTTGTGTTGCACTTGTGTAGCACTTGTGTAGCACTTGTGTAGCACTTGTGTAGCACTTATGAAACACTTGCGTAGCACTTGTGTAGCACTTGTGTAGCACTTGTGTAGCACTTGTGTAGCACTTGTGTAGCACTTGTGTAGCACTTGTGTAGCACTTGTGTAGCACTTATGAAACACTTGCGTAGCACTTGGGTAGCACTTGTGTAGCACTTGTGTAGCACTTGTGTAGCACTTGTGTAGCACTTGTGTAGCACTTGTGTAGCACTTATGAAACACTTGCGTAGCACTTGTGTAGCACTTGTGTAGCACTTGTGTAGCACTTGTGTAGCACTTGTGTAACACTTATGAAACACTTGTGTAGCACTTGTGTAGCACTTATGAAACACTTGCGTAGCACTTGTGTAGCACTTGTGTAGCACTTGTGTAGCACTTGTGTAACACTTCTGAAACACTTGTGTAGCACTTGTGTAGCACTTATGAAACACTTGCGTAGCACTTGTGTAGCACTTATGAAACACTTGCGTAGCACTTGTGTAGCACTTGTGTATGTTTATTGTGGAAACGTATGGCCAGCCAGTGGCTTCTTCAGTCCATATAGAGAAGAATGGTTAAAAATCAGGAGTTTGCGGTGATCAGTCCACTGACCTCGATAATAGGACATCATATACGCAGACAAGTGCGTATATACTGCAGACAAGTGAGAGAAAGCAACGGGAGACAGTGAAGGCAATGGGAGACAGCGGAGGCAATAGGAGACAAAAGAGGCAATGGGAGACAGTGGAAACAATGGGAGACAGTGAGAGGAAGCAGTCTCCAACACTTCGCTTCACCTATACGTGGCATAGAAGCTGTTATTACGCACATATGCTGTACCTTTCTGAAGATTGATGGACTGATGACATCGACTCCAGGCTTTGGGACTGATCACTTCAAACTCCTTCTGACCCTTAACCATTTTTCTCTGTATTAGACTGAGGAAACCACTGGCTGGAGAAACGTTCCCACAATAAAGTGTTGAACAAGTGTCTCATTTATCAAACTGTCGCTTTTCTGATCTGTTTATCTACAATTCCTGTCAGACACAACCACATCTTGGGATCTTGATACAAGGAATTCTTAACCTTTCTCAAGATTGATAGACTGAGCACATCGATCCAAGGCCTCGATGAACTAGTGTATATTATTGCTAGCTATCAGGCACTGGTGTGCAGTGTTACCAGATCTGAGGTAATGGTCAACAGTATTACCTGCTATGAGGAACTTTCCAAAATGTTACCAGATATGAGGCACACATTAACAGTGTTACTAGTTATGAGGCTCTACTGTGCAGTGTTAACAGCTGTTAGGCTCTGGGCTACAGTTTTACCAGCTTTGAAGAACCTTTCTACAGTACTGCCAGCTTTGAGGCTCCTCTATCTTCAACTTTAAAGTGATTTTCAACTCTTTTACCAGCAATAACGCTCTGGCTAACGGTGTT
Source organism: Cherax destructor (assembly GCA_009830355.1). Classification (NCBI taxonomy): domain Eukaryota; kingdom Metazoa; phylum Arthropoda; class Malacostraca; order Decapoda; family Parastacidae; genus Cherax; species Cherax destructor. The sequence continues at coordinate 2,381 of WNWK01051470.1, forward strand.
ACCAATCACGAGGCTTTACTCTTCAGTGTTTTCAGCTATGATACATAGTCTACAATGTTACCAGCTGTGACGCATATGTGGTCTACATTGTTACCTGCTTTTAGGCTCGTTTCTACAGTGTTAGGAGCCAACTTTTATACACAAGTCTACATTATGACCAACTACTAGACAATAGTTAACCATGTTAATAAATATTAGGCACCAGTTTACAGTTCTACCAACCATTTTTACTAGTCTTCAGTGTTTAGCGTTACCATCTGTGAGGTACTATTCTATAGTGATACCTGCTGTGAAGTGCTGGTCTAGTGTTACCAGTTATGAGTTACTTATCTATAGTGTTACGAGCTTTGAGGCACTATATTACAGTGTTACCAGCAATAAGGCAATTTTTACAATCTTAGCAGCGATTAGGCACTGATTTAGAGTGTTACCAGATAAGATAATGGTGTAAATAACTGTGGGGTACTGTAGTGTTACCAACTGTGAGGTAGTGGTGTAAACAACTGTGGGACACTAGTGTTACCAGCTGTGAGGTACTAGTTTGCAGTGCTACCAGCAGAGAAGAACTGGGTGTTACCAGTTGTGAAGCACTAGTCTACAGTGTTACCAGCTGTGTCTACAATGCTATCAGCTATAAAGCTGTGTTTACCATCTGTCAGCTATACAGCATTGATCTACAGTGTTACCAGCTGTGTGGCACTAGTCTAGAATGTAATCAGCTATGAAGCATTGGTCTACAGTGTTACCAGCTGTGAGGCACCGATCTACATTATTATCAGCTTTGAGCTATCAGATAAACGTCCACGAAAAAAAATACATAGGCTGACTTAATCATAACTTCGTGTACCAATGAAACAATACATTTGTTCTTATTATATGAAAAGACTTTCATATAATAAGAACAAATGTATTGTTTCATTACTGAAAAGATTTTCAGTAATGATGCCATGAAACCTTCGACGATGAAACACCCATAATAAAAGAGTTCACTCTATTGAGAAAGATCATTTTAAGGCACTGACAGAAAAAAAATGAAAATAGACCAAATTTAAAGATTTTTCAAAGCAGATGCCACTGTTGATAATCAAGAAGGACTGAAGGCATCATACAATATCTCCACCACCGTAGCAATGAAAGGAAAATATACAATTGGTGAGATCATAATTCCAGAATTCTTAGTTAAAATTCGTAGTTAAAATACTATTTATTAAATTAACTTCAAATGACAAATGTTTGGAGGTCGATAAACAATGTGAAACTTAACGAACGGGTCGATGAGCTGAAGAGTTTGGGGACCCCTGGAATGTCATGAGCATCGTTATCTACACCTCAGCAATATTTCACCCAGGAAGTGCACGAATATTCGTGTCCGGGAACTTTTTGATAGGACCTAATCTCGAGTGTTACGAGGTTATAGCCACTAGTATACAGTGTTACCAGCTATGAGACATTGCTAGCTATAAACTATTACCTGTAGGTTAGTAACTCATTGCTGTTTACACTGTGAATAATGTCTGCCGTCTGGTAACACTGTAGACCAGTGTCTCATAACCAATAACACTACAGGCAGGCACCTAAAAGTTGGTAATATAGTAGATTAATGTCTCATAACGTTTAATATTGTAGTCCAGTTCTTCATAATGGTAGCAGTGTGAACCAGGGCCTCATAACTGATAACAATATTGCAAGGTTTGAGGTACTGGTCTTCAGTGTCACCTTCTCTTAGGCACTTGTCTATCCAGCTCTGAAGCACATGTCTACAGTGCCTCGGTGCTGGTAATAATGGTATTGGTCTACAGCCGTGAGACACTAGTATTGAATATCACAATCTGTGAGACACTATTCGACAGTGTTACCATTTGTGAGGTAATATCCTACAGTGTTAGCAGACACCTGACACTGGTCAACAGTATTACCAGCTTTGAAGTTATAGTCTACAGTGTTACGAGATGTGCGGCACTAGTGTGCAGTGTTACCAACTATGAGGCACTGGTCGTCAGTATTGTTAGCTTTGAGGTACTGGTGAAGCACAGAAACCACTATCAATAGATTGTTAGTATTCTCACGCATTACGCCAAGAAATGATCAGAGTTGCTTCTTCTATTATTACTGCTACTGTTGCTGCTGCTACTACTACTACTATTATTACTACTACTACTACTGCTACTACTACTACTACTACTATTACTACTCTTACTACTACTGCTACTACTACTACTACTGCTACTACTACTACTACTACTACTACTACTATTACTACTACTACTACTATTACTACTACTACTACCACAATCAAGGATGTCTCCAGTAATGGGACGGAGAATACAAGACAATGCAACTTGCAAGATTACCTGATCATAATATGAGGCTAAAATTCGGTTTACTATGTGTTACTATGTGAAGAATTCTCAAAGTTTTGAACCCAGGGTCAGTAAATATAAATCTTCATATGATAGAGACATTTTAAGTAATATTTCTGTTATTCTTTTTTACCCACATGGACATATTATAAATTAGTACAGCTTCAAAACAGTGGTAAATGAACATCGCCAGTACAGTAGATTTAAGATTCATCTACAATTGTAACATAAAGCTTTATGGTCCACAAATTAGAGAGTTACAGTGTCACTGAAATACTGTCACGATTATTATTAAAACATCAAAACACGGCTCTTTAGTATAATACATCTTGACTATGAAGCCCCGCACAAGATTACATGAGCACAGTTACTACTGACAACTGAGAACTACTTGACCACTACCTCGATAGTTCAGTTCCCATATAATAAACCTTATTCTTATGTCTAAGTATTAGACCGATTAAAATCTCTAGTGGGTGAAACGTCCTTCAAATAATGTTAACTTGGTGTTGTATATTATACTTATTTATCGGCTAATATTCAGTAGTTAACTCCGATATAAAATAGTATTAGTCATTTTTTTTTGTATTTTCATAAATATATTACCCTCTACCTAATGATAGTTACTGAAATATTTTCATTAACTTTTAATACAGTCTAATAACTTTTAATGCAGTCTGCATTGTAATGTAGTTTAGCCATTGCAATAAAATTTGTTTATAAAGAAAGAGACAAGAATTTTTTTCCTTAACATTTGAAAGAATTTTTCTGAGTTAATAAGCAAAAGACGAATATGTTATGGACAAAATAAAAAAACTCATCGGAAACAAATTATGCATCACTTAATAAAGCAAAGTAAAAGCCATGCTGAATGAGATCGTTAAGGTAGAGAATATAACACAACCAAGGTTATATTCTTTATTACTCAGAAGTTGTTGGGAAGACAGATTAATAGAAAACAATTCATAAAGTAACGAGAATGCTTTTTTTATTGCATTTTTTATTCCAGTTTGTTTAGATTCTTCATGAAAATTCGAAAACTTCTGTCCCAATAAAAATCTAGATATCAAAAATTACTGAATTGTAATGAAGGTATGTATTTGATACGCAAGTACAGTAAATTAATTCTAAAGTAAGTGAAATGTGGCAAGCTACAACCGTAGATTCTGACTCAGAAAAGATATAGGAAAACACTGGTTTGGTAATAGAGTTGTGGATGAGAGGAACGAACTCCCGAGTACCGTGAGAGAAGCTAAGACGTTGTGTAATTTTAAAAATGGCTTAGATAAATACATGAGTGGGTGTGGGTGGGTGTAGGTGGGTGAGTTGCACCAGACTAGCTTGTGCTAATAGGTCAGATGCCGTTCCCCTTCAACCTGCCTCGCAATGGCCAGTAGGCCTGCTGGCAACCACGAATTAATTCCTGGAGATGGGAAGTACAATGCAGGCACTCTGAAGGAGGGTGTTAATGTTGCAGTAGTATATATATATATATATATATATATATATATATATATATATATATATATATATATATATATATATATATATATATATATATATATATATATATATTTTGTCGTGCCGATTAGGTAAAACTGGTCAATTAGCAAGAACTCATCTAAAATTAAGCCCTTTCTAAAATTTTCTCTTATACGTTTAAAGATATATTTTTTCATTTATGTTAATGTAAGAATTTATAATTTTGTACCAAGAGAAACTTTGAAAACCTACCTAACCTTATTACAACAAGCGCAATTTAATTTAGCCTAACCCAACGAAATATATTTTAGATACGTTAATATTAATTTAATAATAAACAAACACAATGAAATATATTTTTTTCGTTATGTTCAAAATGATTTTGGCGAAATTATTGCATACACAAATTTTCACTTGTCTTATATGGCAAGGGGCGTTGCTATTTAAGCCAAAATCGCAAGTTTTACCTAATCGGCACGACATATATATATATATATATATATATATATATATATATATATATATATATATATATATATATATATATATATATATATGTCGTGCCGATTAGGTAAACTTGCGATTTTAACTTATATACAACGCTCTTCTTACCATATAGGACAAGCGAAATTGTAGTATCAATAATTTCGCCAAAATCATTCTGAAGCATAACGAAAAATATATATCATGTGCTTGTTTATTAATAAATTAATGTTAACGTATCTAAAATATATTTAGTTGAGTTAGGCTAAATTAAATTGGCTTGTTGAATAGGTTAGGTAGGTTTTCAAAGTTTCTCTTGGTACAAAATATAAATTCTTACATTAACATAAATGAAAAATATATCTTTAAACGTATAAGAAAATTTTAGAAAGGACAATTTAGATGAGTTCTTGCTAATTGACCAGTTTTACTAATCGCACGATATATATATATATATATATATATATATATATATATATATATATATATATATATATATATATATATATATATATATATATATATATATATATTCTTTTTTATTAACACATCGGCCGATTCCACCAAGGCAGGGTGGCCCGAAAAAGAAAAACTTTCATCATCATTCACTCCATCACTGTCTTGCCAGAGGGTGCTTTACACTACAGTTATAAAACTGCAACATTAACACCCCTCCTTCAGAGTGCCGGCACTGTACTTCCCATCTCCAGAACTCAAGTCCGGCCTGCCGGTTTCCCTGAATCCCTTCATAAATGTTACTTTGCTCACACTCCAACAGCACGTCAAGTATTAAAAACCATATGCCTCCATTCACTCCAATCAAATACGCTCACACATGCTTGTTGGAAGTCCAAGCCCTCGCACACAAAACTTCCTTTACCCCCTCCTCCAACCTTTCCTAGGCCGACCCCTACCCGCCTTCCCTCCACTACAGATTTATACACTCTCGAAGTCACTCTGTCTCGTTCCATTCTCTCTACATGTCGAAACCACCTCAACAACCCTCCTCAGCTCTCTGGACAATCGTTTTGGTAATCCGCACCTCCTCCTAATTTCCAAACTCCGAATTCTCTGCATTATATTCACACCACACATTGACCTCAGACATGACATCTCCACTGCCTCCAGCATTCTCCTCGTTGCAACATTCATCACCCATGCTTCACACCCATATAAGAGCGTTGGTATAACTATACTCTCATACATTCCCTCTTTACTTCCATGGACAAGGTTCTTTGTCTCCACAGACTCGAAGTGCTCCACTCACCCTTTTCCCCTCATCAATTCTATGATTCACCTCATCCTTCATAGACCCATCCGCCGACATGTCCACTCCCAAATATCTGAATACATTCACCTCCTCCATATCTCTCCCTCCAATCTGATATCCAATCTTTCGTCACCTATTCTTTTGTTATCCTCATCACCTTACTCTTTCCTATATTCACTTTCAATTTTCTTCTTTTACACCCTACCAAATTCATCCACCAACCTCTGCAGCTTCTCTTCAGAATCTCCTAAAAGCACAGTGTCATCAGCAAAAAGCAACTGTGACAACTCCCACTTTGTATTTGCTTCTTTATCTTTTAGCCAACACCTCTTGCCAAGACCCTCGCATTCACTTCTCTTACAACCCCACCTATAAATATATTGAACAACCACGGTGACATCACACATCCTTGTCTAAGGCCCACTTTTACTGGGAAATAGTCCCCTTCCCTCCTACACACTCTAACCTGAGCCTCACTATCCACATAAAACCTCTTCACTGCTTTCAGTAACCTTCCTCCTATTCCATACACCTGCAACATCTGCCACATATATATATATATATATATATATTTATATATATATATATGTCGTGCCGATTAGGTAAAACTGGTCAATTAGCAAGAACTCATCTAAAATTAAGTCCTTTCTAAAATTTTCTCTTATACGTTTAAAGATATATTTTTTTAATTTATGTTAATGTAAAAAATTTTAATTTTGTACCAAGAGAAACTTTGAAAACCTACCTAACCTTATTACAACAAGCGCAATTTAATTTAGTTTAACCCAACTAAATATATTTTAGATACGTTAACATTAATTTAATAATAAACAAACACAATGAAATATATTTTTTTCGTTATGTTCAGAATGATTTTGGCGAAATTATTGCATACACAAATTTTCACTTGTCTTATATGGCAAGGTGAGCGTTGCTATTTAGGCCAAAATCACAAGTTTTACCTAATCGGCACGACATATATATATATATATATATATATATATATATATATATATATATATATATATATATATATATATATATATATATATATATACTTTCTTTCAACACGTCGGCCGTTTACCATTGAAGCGGGATTGCCCAAAAGGAAAAAAATTAGTCGCCTGCTTACGACACATGGCTTACGGAGGAAGAATTCTGTTCCACTTCCCCATGGAGATAAGAGGAAATAAGAACAAGAAGTAGTAAGAAAATAGAAGAAAAGAAAACCCAGAGGGGTGTGTGTATATATATATATATATATATATATATATATATATATATATATATATATATATATATGCTTGTACATGAATATGTAGTGTGACCTAAGTGTAAGTAGAAGTAACAAGACATACCTGAAATCTTGCATGTTTATGAAACAGAAAAAAAGACACCAGCAATCCCACCTTCATGTAAAACAATTACAGGCTTTCGTTTTACACTCACTTGGCAGGACGCTAGTACCTCCCTGGGCGGTTGCTGTCTGACTTTTGAAAAAAAAATGTGTATATATATATATATATATATATATATATATATATATATATATATATATATATATATATATATATATATATATATATATATATATATATATATATATACATATACACACATTTTTGTTCAACAAGTCGACCGTCTCCTACCACATATATATTTAAAGCAAATATCGCAAACCAAGCGATACAAAATGCAGAACAACCAAGGGGAGAGTAGAATGATAGCTCTAGGCCTTTCGTGTTGCAATCAATACTTCATCAGGAGCTTGCAAAATTACAGAAAAGAGGAGGATGTCCAAGCGAATACGTTCCCAGAGAACTGCCTTCACTGGAGTGAGCGATTAAGGGAGGGAGAGAGGAGAGGGCACAACAGTACCAACACCCAGAAGGATGAATATTGTAGCATTAGAAAAATCCCACATGCATTGATATTGTAATAGCCTAAACGAAATTAGCGTGGCAATAATAAAAAAATCGGTAATTTTCCGTTATGACATCAATAACTTTTAATAATAATAATAATAATATCTTTATTTACTACAAGTACATGTACAAGGTATATAGACCATAGCTGACATCAGTGACATACTACTATATAGAAAGTCCCTTGTTATGCTGAGCATTTCGGACAGATTAGGTCAGTGTCCTAGGATGCGACTCACACCAGTCGACTAACACCCAGATACCCATTTTACTGATGGGGAACATAGACAACAGGTGTAAAGAAACACGCCCAATGTTTCTGCCCTGGCTGGGAATCGAACCCAGGCCCTCGTCGTGTGAAGCGAGAGCTTTAGCCACCAGACCACCAGAGCCCCATAAATATATTGACAGTGATATAGAAGTCACTGGCAATTATATTGTAGCCTCCACGGGACAACGTGTCATTTAAAGTTACGAGAGAAAAACCTAACATATAGAGGGGAGACTTCTAAAAGTTATGTAAAGGAAGCGTGGCTCATTAACATAAACTCAGACACTGCAGGAAAAATAGGCCCTAATTCCTCGGTGTGGCACTACATTTAAGACAGTCTAATGCATTCATATAAGAGCCCAATTTTAAACTGAGTACCATTGCCTCAACTAAAAACGCATTTAATTTGAACAGCCCGTCACTGATATTGTATAATGACTGCCTATCATGCTTAATAATTGCCGATTCTGCACCTGTCACATGACGTGTCATGTCACATGACTTGTTCTAATCGGCAAGAAAAAGCTTGGGGCTGACTATTATTTCTTCTAATTTCATAAACATTGACTTCTCAAAACCCTCTTACCCCATATGGTGGGATGAGGATGGTGGTGGTGCGGGGTGGCACCAACCCGTTGGCTCATATTCCGAGAGAGGCTGCGGCAGATGACAAAGAAGAAACACTTTCATCATCACTCACTCCATCACTGTCTTGCCAGAGGTGTACTTACACTATAGTTCAAAAACTGCAGCATATCTCCACCCCTCCTATAGAACACAGGAACTGTACTTTTCACCTCCAAGACTCAAGTCCAGCTTACCGGTTTCCCTGAATCTCTTCATAAATGTTACTTTGCTCACACGCCAAATGCACGTCAAGTCAGAATAACCAATTGCTCCTATCTAACACACTCAAGCAAGCTTGCTGGAAGTCTAATCACCTCGCATACAAAACCTCCTTTTCCCTCTACCTCCAACCTTTCCTAGAACGACCCCAACCCAACTTTCCCTTCACTACAGATTTATTCTCCCTATAAGTCATTCTGGTTCGTTTAATTCTCTCTAAATGTCCGAACCACCTCAACAACCCTTCTTCAGCCCTCTAAACCTTCTAATTTCCAGGCTATGGATTCTCTGCAAAATATTCACACTACACATTGCTCTCAGACAGGACACCTCTACCTCCTGCCTTCTTCTTGCAATATTCTCCACCCATGCTTCACACCTGCTTAAGAGCGTTGGTACCACTATAGTCTCATACATTTCCCTCTCTGCTTCCTCTTAGAGGCATGACAACCATGTAATGGAGGTATTGGACTCGATATCTGAACAATTTAATAAAAAGTTGATAGATTAGAATAAGCTATCACTTGTTCTGTTCCTAGCTATCCATATGTAAGGTGAAGCCAAGCGATTGACATCTTTTGATGTCATACTGGCTCCTAATAGGACTGGTGGTGATGATGATGATGATGATGATGATGATTTCTACAGTCTGGTGAAATGGGGATATGTGAAAAATATGGGGCAATCAATTGTATGCCTGTAATCGTAAAAAAAATTATGAACCCCTTCTGCAAATTATGAGCAAGAGGCCTAAAACTGATCCTTGTAGACGCCAAATGAACCTTGTACCTACTCTATTTTTACTCTATTCAGCAAATTCTGATTGTAATCAGTCTAGAATTTGCTGAATAGAAATATTTATATCCAGTACTGTATGATTTCGCTTTCTTTAGTAGTCTTTCATGTGAGATTATCAGAAACTATATTGAAGCCTAAGTAAGCAACATCTTATGTTTTAACTTGGTTCACGTCCTCCTATGCCCTACCGGAAAACAACTATTCGGAAGTCAAAATTCCGAGTTTCCTTCTCCGTAAACGTTTTTATTAAAGGCATTCTTTTATTCAGAAACAAGCTAGTGTAAATATCAAATGTACCTACCACTTCCTGTCCACAAGATCATCACGTCAACTACATTATTTGTTTCTATCAAGTAATTAGTCATAAATACTTTCCTAAAACAAGAATAATTAATACAAATAGCTAACTCTCAACGATCATCTCAGACTTTTACTTAGAATGTTTCGAAAGTAGTACTGAATGTTACCTAGAATTGTACTTCCAGGACATGTAGTGTCATTTTCTCTCCCAATTGCTATTTTTTAAATATGTGTTATTGTTTCCAGAAATCCTTAACACTGTGTAAACAACATTCAAAATAGTAACAACTGGTTGTAACATTTGGGGGGGAAAATCAAGGTCGTAACAGCTGGGGTAATGAGGATAGTGGCAATAAGACTAGTA
>WNWK01051471.1:0-12479 GCA_009830355.1 Cherax destructor
AGGCTTTATGGATGAATATCACCGTAACCATGCTGTTGCAAGCCGTGCTGGCAACCTGTACAATGACACAGTGGTGTCCCATTTCAGGGATGTGTCAAAGAATCGCCAGACACAGAGCTCCCTGGACAGATTTTTGGTTAGAGTTAGAGAGGGGTCCAGTGACTCTCAACCTGGTCCTAGTGGCATTAAAAGAAAAAGGCCAGTAACCCCAGAAAAGAACTTGCCACCTGCAGTGTTAATGGAAGGGGATTCCCCTTCCAAACACTAGCATACTATACTCCATCCTTTTCCCTCCTCTCATCCTCCACACATCAACAACTCTTCAATAAATGTAAGTGACATGTTATTGTACTATATTTACATGTATTTCGTTAATGTTCATTAAATTGTGTATTATTTAATGTCAAAAAGTTCTAAAAAATATTTTATTTTACTACTTTTGAAAGTCTGGAACGGATTAATTTTATTTCCATTATTTCTTATGGGAAAATTGATTCGGATAACGATTGATTCGCCCTCTCTGACGGATTAATATTGCTAACCAAGGTATGACTGTATTTCTTATGGGAAATATTGTTTTGATTTTCGGCCGCTTTGTGTTTAGGCCTAGCTCCTGGAAGGGATTACGGTCAAAACTCGGGGTTCCATTATATTTCTTATTTATAAATTAAAATGTAAATATTTCTCAATTATAAATGAAAGTGTAAATATTTCTTATTTATAAATTACGTAGAATGGACCCCCTAGTTTCGGTCATAATCCGTTCCAGGAGCTAGACCTTAACTCGAATTGTTCGAAAGTCAAACCCAAATTTCCCATAAGAAATAATGTAAATACAATTAATCCCTTCCAGACACCCAAAAATATTTACAAAAAATTAATTTTTTAAAGATTAACTAGTTTTACATACACAAAACAATGATAAATGCATATACAGTGGACCCCCGGCTAACAAAAAAAATTCATTCCAGAAGCCTGCTCAAGTGCCATTACCGAACGAATTTACGTACTTAAGAAATAATGTCACGTAGGTTAGTCTATTTCAGACCCCCAAAAATACACTTCCACAAGCACTTACAATATTATACTTACATAATTGTTCGATTTCCGGGGTGTTCGTTAGTCGGGGGTCCACTGTATAAAGTAATAAATTTATAATTAAACATTTAAAATAACATTTACTTACCTTTATTGAAGAGAGTTGCTGGCATCTGGAAGATAGGGAGGAGGACAGGGGAGGGGTTAGTGTTTGGAAGGGGAATCCCCCTCCAAAAGGACTTCAGGTAACAAGTCCCTCTCTGGGGTTACTTCCCTTCTTTGTCTTTTAATGCCACTAGGACCAGCTTGAGAGTCACTAGGCCCCTGTCTAGAAAAATAACTGTCAAGAGTGCTCTATTTCTGGTGCCTCTTTAACATTTTCCTGAAGTGGGACAAGGTTTTGTCACTGAACATGTTGAAGATATGGAAAGCAAAAGTAATGTAAGAGGGGCCTGGAGACGTGACTAATGAACAGAGAAGATGTTATTTTAGTGCCAGGACTGTCTGCCTTGTTTATTCTGGACCCTATTTTGAAATTGGGATCATTTGAAATTTGTGTGAAATTGGCCAAATTGTCATTTTCTGACCACTATTTTGGGTAGTTGAAAATGGTAAATAGGTGGTTTTTTGTACTCAATCGATAGAACAAATGGAGTTCTAGCGAAATAGCTATGATTTTAGTGAACTGGAACATTGGAATTGGCCAAAAATAGGGCTCAAAGTGGGTGAAATCGACCAATAACTTCGCAAGAGCATAATTCCGTAAGTTTTCCTTTAAATTTCAATCTTTTGGTGGCGTTATGATCAGAAAACAATTCTCTATCATTTCATAAGATTTTTTTTTCCCAAAAAAATTTTCGACCCTGAGAACGTGTTTCCAAGAAGGCCTGTCGACCCCCAAAGAGTTAACACGATAGTTACGTTCCTGAAAATGCCGTGTTAGGTAAAATCATGTTAGATGAACTGAAGAACTTATAAGAAAAATAGGGTTATGTTCCTGGGAGTCCCCAAAAAGCCAAACAACTTTTTTTTAGACCAACGGATCTTACAAAAATAAAAGTGAATATGTAATTGTAGCTCATTATCGTGATGTATTATGTTGTTTTTACTGCTTAAGTCTACAAATGTAACAGAAATAATAGTATTTCTTACCTTAAATTGTGGGTGTTTGTGGATGATTGAGAAGAGTTATGCTGTGGCCCTACTGGAACTGAAGTCGATGGTTGTACTGTCTAACTTTAAGTCATTCAGTAAGTCAGTCAAGTCGTTCAGTAAGTCAGTCAAGCCATTCAGTAAGTCAGTCAAGCCATTCAGTAAGTCAGTCAAGTCCTTCAGTAAGTCAGTCAAGTCCTTCAGTAAGTCAGTCAAGTCATTCAGTAAGTCAGTCAAGTCATTCAGTAAGTCAGTCAAGTCATTCAGTAAGTCAGTCAAGTCATTCAGTAAGTCAGTCAAGTCATTCAGTAAGTCAGTCAAGTCATTCAGAAAGTCAGTCAAGTCATTCAGAAAGTCAATCAAGTCATTCAGAAAGTCAGTCAAGCCATTCAGAAAGTCAGTCAAGCCATTCAGTAAGTCAGTCAAGCCATTCAGTAAGTCAGTCAAGCCATTCAGTAAGTCAGTCAAGCCATTCAGTAAGTCAGTCAAGCCATTCAGTAAGTCAGTCAAGCCATTCAGTAAGTCAGTCAAGCCATTCAGTAAGTCAGTCAAGCCATTCAGTAAGTCTCGATTTTCTTCGTAATTCCTAGACTTGAACACTTAAACCTTTTCTTGTCACTTGCAGCAACACTTGTATGCTTACTGGGTGCCATGATTGCTTAGCAGATTTATCAAAATGCAATGAAAATAAGAAAATGTATGCAAATAAACACAGCGAGCTTCCCGAATATTGTCATCCTACACGCGTATGAACCAAACTGAAGGCTGGGAGGGTGGTGTGGGTGGGTGCGGGTGGCTGAGGGTGGCGGGGGATTGTAGTAGGGCTTCCCCACTGACTCAATGGTGTAACCCACCGGGTGACCGCGCGCTCAAAATTTTTTCCCCTCCCGCAAACCGTGTAGTTAATTTTACATAGTGTTAGATAAAAATATGCCGCAATTCTTCAATCGTGCAATACCCAAATCGTGCCACATAAACTCGTGCTAAATGACGGTCTACTGTACATTATTTCTCATGGGAAATATTGTTTTCGTCGATTTCGGTTTTCGTCAGACTCGCTGGAACAGATTAATGATGAAAACCAAAGTTCCACTGTACTATAATAACAAATGAGCCTCACAAACACTCCGTTTTCTCTTATAATAACACCTCAGAAGGGAAAGCATGGGAAGATGTTTTCAGAGCGGGAAAGGCCGCCACCACTTGTCACATAATGACATAGTATTTTATTCATTCTAGAGTATATATCAGGTTTCTATGTTATTTATATTGTTTAATATGTCATATTAGATGAATTGTGATAGATAAATAAGCCGTAGAGTTGATATTAGCGTTATATTGAAGTATTTTGTCCTGCCTCCTGAGAGAAGGAATTCCACTGGAACAGATTAATGGCATTTCAATTAATTTAAATGAGGAAAATTGACTCAGCAAACGAGCAGATAGGGTTACGAGCTAGGTTATGGAACGGATTAAACTTGTAAGCAGAGGTTCCACTGTATATTTAAAACAACAGGTTATGGTAGGCAGTCTTGTTTTCTGTGTGATCTATTGAAGTGCATGCTTATTTATGCCACCTACAGAGTGTATACCTATACGTACATACATACAAATACAGTGGTACCTCAACATACGAGCAGCTCCCAATTCAAACAATTATGTAAGTGCTTTTGTAAGTGAATTTTTGGGGGTCTGAAACGGATTAATCTAATTTACATTATTCCTTATGGGAACAAATTCGTTTGGTATCGGCACTTGAACAGCCTTCTGAAATGAATTAAGCTCGCAACATGAGGTACCACTGAATATATTGTACCACAATGAAAAAATTAACAGAAAACCTGAGTACTTTTATGTTCTTACACATGCATGCCTTTGTGCGCGCGCACACGTTGTGGGGTTCAGTTGATGGATTTGGGTAATAAACACACACGTTGGATGTCCTGGTAATGTATAATAAGATGGTAATAAGGGAGAGCGCCAGGCCTGACCTGTCTGTCTACTATGCCTCGCCCTGAACTACTGAGCTGCCAAGTGCCCGTGGGCAAAGCATTTCAAAGGGTGACTCATGACGTCATGCTAGGCAGCAGTGAGTCACGTAATGGTCAGAGATGTAATTCACCTAAAACAGTTTATCTGAACTATAGTACAGTACTACTGACACACACACACACACACACACACAAATGCATACGCACACACACAAACACACACCTACCTATCTTCAGAGGAACAGGCAAGAGAGGCACATTTTAACGGTATGTACATAGTGAAGTTATACCTCAAAGCTTAATTTGAAATTACAGATACATAAATAGCAAAAATAAGCAGACAAGTAGGGGAATTTGTGCAGAGAACGTATGGTAGGAATGCATGGGATTCATTAAGGAAGAAATCGCAGTAAAATTGAGTGACTGCAACAATAAAAATCTTGCCACTGTGAAAAAATAAAGAGGAAAACCTGAGAGCTTTCATGTGCTTACAGACATTTCTCATAGTTGCATACATTGTTTTGTGATTTCTTAATGAATGCCATGTATTATTTCCACATGTTCTCTGCATAAATTCCCCTTCCTGTCAATTATCACTAGTTAGGTATGGGTAATTTCAAATTAAACGTTGAAATATCACTTCACTTTGTAACATAAAATGTCTCTCTCTTTACCAGTCCTCTGAAGAAATGTGTGTAGGCACATTAAAGTGCTCAGATTGGCCTGATTATTTTTTGCAGTATAAATTTTTTTTTTTTATATAGCTGCTATCACTCATTTTATTTTGATCTCTTCCTTAATCATATATACATACTACATACATACATGATGCTTTGAACATTAATATAATTTATCTCCTCTATGAAATTATATACTTTGCATGAATGAATTTAAATTCTTCACTATGATCACTGATAACGTGTCTCATTAATATACTGTCATTTTTTTCACAGGCCTTGTCAATAAATTATTTCTGATACACTAAACACTAATCTGCTTTATCTCTCATACATACATTCCAAAATGCTTCACAAAGTGGCCTACAGTGGACCCTCTGTTTTCGTTACCCTCGGTTATCGCCAACTTTTTTCGTCAAAATATAGTCTGTTTTCGTTAATTCTCTCTGGTTTAATTGGTCATATGGAACACGTCAGAGTGCCCGTGCACACACAAAGCCTCCCACACACCATTATGAGCAGTGTAGCATTGTTTCTCGGCGAGTGAGCATTACCCTGCGAGGTCATACAAAACATTTCGTAATAATCCATTGTTATTTTCCTTAAGATAATCTCAATTCCATATTATCATTCAAGAATCTTAACACCTGTAACAATCTAAGATCTAATATCATTATATAATAATTTAAACAGTAAAATTTCATCATATTGTAATTTTGAAAATAATTTTTAACTAGAATAAACTCAATAAATTTCTCTAATATTAAGTACCTAGTTTTTAAGGACTAGAATAAGCTGCCCCTAATGCCATGGCATGTCAGTGGCTCTCCTTGCACTCAATTTACATTGTAACTTCCAATACCCATGTAACCTGCAATGAAATAAAATTTGTTTGTTTGTTTTGTTTGTTTGTTTGTTTATTGTGTGACTGCTAAATAAGCCACCGTGGGCCCTAAGGTGTTTCTCACCTTCTTTGGTAAAGAAGGTGAGAAACACAATAGAATTCAAGAAAGAACTCGTAGCAAAGTACAAAAGTGGAGGAGGAAGAGAGAGGGGAGAATGTGCCTTCTTCAGTGATTCTACGATATATATGATACTAAAGCAACAGGAGTCGATAAAGGCTATAGTGCCAACCAGCGATAAAAGTGTAGCATTAACAGTGTAGCAATTAAGTTAAACGATTAAGCGATAGAAAAAGGATGACACGAAACAAATTCCTCCAATGTTGTTGGAGGTATATAGGGCCACTGATAACATACGCTGCCCTCTGCCAGCATCTCCTCCAAGTGTAAATATTTCTTATTTATAAATTACACACATTGTTTCAGTGTGACTAGTGGTGTTTGAGTGTGACTAGTTGCCACAACCACTATACAGCTAATGCTGTCAGTGGCCATGATAAACCCAACAACAACAACACCACCACCACCACTCGTCACATATGTAATGATATATTTTGTTCATTCTAGAGTACAGTGGACCCCCGAGTTTCGTAAACCCCGGAAATCGTACATTTATGTAAGTATAATATTGTAAGTGCTTGTGGAAAAGTATTTTTGGGGGTCTGAAATAGACTAACCTACGTGACATTTTTCCTTAAGGGGGTAAATTCGTTCGGTAATGGCACTTGAGCAGACTTCAGGAGTGAAGTTTTTACGAAACTCGGGGGTCCACTGTATATATGTTTCTATGTTAATAATATTGTTTATTATGTCATATTAGATGAATTGTGGCAGATAAATAAGCTGTAGAGTTGATATTAGCGTCATATTGAAGCATTTTGTCATGTCTTCAAACAATAAACTCGCCTCCCTCTGGAACGGATTAATTGGATTCACATTATTTCTTATGGGAAATATTATTTCGGTTTTCGTCATTTTCGGGTTTCGTCAGACTCTCTGGAATGGATTAATCACAAAAACCGAGAGTCCACTGTATATGGCAAAAAAATATTTCAGACACTCTGAACACTGATAAGGTTCATATCTCCTGTATGTACTAGTTTATGTCTTTCAAAATTGCCTTTTTTACTAAAATACTTTGGACACTCTGAACACTGAAATGGTTTATCTCGAGCATGTACTTTCATATGTTTGACAAGGCTGCCATTTTGACTAAAACATTTCAGACATTCTGAGCACTGATATGGTTTATCTCCAGTATGTAACCGCATGTGAGTCACAAGATTTCCACTTGAACTAAAATATT
Organism: Cherax destructor; assembly: GCA_009830355.1. Lineage (NCBI taxonomy): Eukaryota > Metazoa > Arthropoda > Malacostraca > Decapoda > Parastacidae > Cherax > Cherax destructor. The sequence continues at coordinate 7,067 of WNWK01051471.1, forward strand.
TCAGGCATTCTGAACACTGATATGGTTTAACTCCTGTATGAACTCTCATATGTTTCACAAGACTACTTTTCGTGTAAAAACATTTTGGACACTCTGTACACTGATATGGTTTATCACCTGTATGCATTCGCATATGCGTCACAAGACTACTTTTTGCACTAAAATATGTCAGACACTCTGTACAGTGATAAGGTTTTTCTCGAGTATGTACTCGCATATGTATCACAAGGCTGCCTTTCTCACTAAAAGATTTCTCGCACACTGAACACTGATGTGGTTTGTCTCCTGTGTGCACTCTCATATGTTTCACAAGATTGCCATTTGTACTAAAATCTTTCAGACATTCTGAACACTGGAACGGTTTGTCTCCTGTATGTACTCGCATATGTGTCACAAGGTGACCTTTTTGACTAAAATCTTTCAGACACTCTGGACACTGATATGGTTTATCTCCAGTATGTATTCGCAAGTGTTTCAGAAGATTACTTCTATCACGAAATGATTTTAGACACACTGAACACTGATGTGGTTTATCTTCAGTGTGTTCTTCCATATTAATCAAGAGATTGACAATATGAAGGGCAAAATTGTGTACTTTGTAATACTTGACCAGTACAAATTCACAACAGTAACATGTGTTATCCTTAGACTGGAATTTCTTGAAGAACTAGAGATTTGGTGTCTCTGAAGATGCAGTCAGGTAGTGTGTTCCACAAAATACATCTGGAACAGAACAAAGTCAGCATAATACAATATTCTATGATTACTAACAACATATTGAACAGGAAGTTAATAAGATTTTCTTTCCAATGAAAATTTTAACCAATTTTAATAAAAGACACTGTCACAATTATATGTAATACATAGGGTGATAAACACAGTAGATATTTATTTTTAAAAATCTTACAAGGTGTACAGTAGACTGTTGATCAAGACACGACTATTAGTATGTTCTTGCTAAATGATGGTCAAAAAATTATCACCCTGTACTGATTATTTAATATGCAGTAAATTTAGGAAAAAGTAACTAAGTGTGGTACAGGAAGGCTACCACCCAATAATTGCACTATAACTACACACTGCTGTAGCCTTAACAGTCATTCACTTAGACAAATGCTGAATATTTTAGCAACTGATAATAAAGCATGAAAAGTAATTAAACAAGAACGTGAAGGAATGATCTTGCAGAACTGAAATGATAAATGTTTGTGTGTGGAGTTCACAGGGCCATCAGTAATATATGCCAGTTACATATAAAATATTTATCAGCAAAGGTGGTTACAGATCTAATTAACTCTTTCACTGTAGGGACACTCAAAATTAAAATTGCTCTCAGTGTTGGCATTTAACCCTTAAACGGTCCAAACGTATATATACGTTCTTACCGCTACTGCCCCGAATATTTTGAAAAAAACAAAACAAATTTTTTTTATAGAAATGAAGAGCACATTTTTTTAAGTGTTATAGGATAAAAAAAAAAATCTAGGGTCAGTAGTTACCGAGATATGAGGGGGAGAAGTTGGCACTGGATGCTCACCTGACAGCAACAGGAGTCCTGCCGCTTGCAGAATCGTTCTGATAATTACAATTTATAGTAGTTATTGTGATTTCATAGCCAATCTGTGTTCTGACAGTAATATTAGGTACTGAAATTGTACTCAAATAATAATAATAATGATAGTGCATAATAATAATACAGTGGTCCCTCGGTTAACGATATTTTTTCGTTCCAGAATGCTGTTCAAGTGCCATTACCAAACGAATTTATTCCCATAAGGAATAATGTAAAATAGACTAGTCCTTTTAGACCCCCAAAACTACACTTACAAAAGCATTTAAAAAAAATAAACTTACATAAGAGGGCGAGTTTGGGGACCATCGTTAACCGAGGTACCACTGTAATAATAATAATAATAATAATAGGAGTGTATAAATCTGTAGTGGAGGGAAGGAGGGGTAGGGGTCGGCCTAGGAAAGGTTGGAGGGAGGGGGTAAAGGAAGTTTTGTGTGCGAGGGGCTTGGACTTCCAGCAAGCATGTGTGAGCGTATTTGATAGGAGTGAATGGAGGCATATGGTTTTTAATACTTGACGTGCTGTTGGAGTGTGAGCAAAGTAACATTTATGAAGGGATTCAGGGAAACCGGCAGGCCGGACTTGAGTTCTGGAGATGGGAAGTACAGTGCCGGCACTCTGAAGGAGGGGTGTTAATGTTGCAGTTTTATAACTGTAGTGTAAAGCACCCTTCTGGCAAGACAGTGATGGAGTGAATGATGATGAAAGTTTTTCTTTTTCGGGCCACCCTGCCTTGGTGGGAATCGGCTGATGTGTTAATAAAAAAAATAAAAAAATAATAATAATAATAATAATAATAATAATAATCATCATTATAATAAATTTCCCCCCTAAGCATTATGTAAGATATATGTCACTGCCTTATCTCATCTGATCTCCACTAATGATGACTGGTGACATTTGAGGAGGCTGCGGGTGGTCTTATCTCTTCTTATCAGTCCAGTAATTACAGTGATGACATTTTATGAGCTTTATTTGTTACTCAAACTTGTCTGTCTGTCTGTCTGTCTGTATCTGTCTGTCTGTGTGTCTGTCTGTATCTGTCTGTCTGTGTGTCTGTCTTTCTGTCTGCTTGTCTCAGAGAGTAGCACATGAACCAAATGGTATTACGCAGATCACAAGCACAGTATAACACTTTGTCTGGATTTTTTTAGTTATCCTATGTAATTTACACTAGGTATAATTGTATTTACGTATGTGTTCCTGTGAGATAGACACAGATAGAGACAAAGAGACAGATAAATACAGACAGACAGATGGATACAGAGACAGCCAATCAGGTACCCAGCTAGCAAGCCAGCTGCTGGCAGCCAGGTGGCCAGCCAGCTGGCCTGCCAGCCTGCCGACATCACTTTCCACTTAAAAGGGGAGTGTTAATATGACATGACATCAGTGAATCCTTGGTGTTTGCTGCAGTGTTTGCTTTGGCTGGCGCTCAATTTAACTGGTGCTCCCACAAGGTACTAAGTGGTCTCAGATTTTTTTAATATGGCGCACACCGAGTGTTAGGACCCACTCTATGCTGACCAGGCATCTCAGGCCAATCATGCCAAATTTGGAGGCATGAAAAATAAAACGTAAATATACGTTTGGGGCAGTAGCGGTAAGAACGTATATATACGTTTGGACAGTTTAAGGGTTAATAAAAAAATATTTGTCCTATAAAATAAAGAGTACATTTTTCTGGGGTAATGAAAAAAAAATCCCATCAGTTCTTACTGAGATATAAAGACATGAAGTTGAAGGTCAATGACCTGGTGATAGCATCATCGACAAGTGCCACACACTCCACATTTTTCTATTTTATTTTTTGCATTTTTTCTGGGTTTTTCTATGTTTTACATTTTCTAGTAACTTTTGTAGACAATGAGACTCATGTCATGCACAATGTACATATATCTACCCATTGTATGCAACACAATACTTGCAATAATAGTGTCATTAGTACATTGTTTACAAAACATGCTTACCTAACATAAACACACACAGATACAAATGTTTCTTGTTAATACTGTTCTAACATTTCTGTACATGTACTGAGGCACTCTGTGAGGGAAAAGTTCAATAGATAGGAGTAGTGAAAGTATGAATGTATGGTGATGGTAGTTTGTTGGGCAGTCTGCTTGTTCAGGTAGGGTGGGTGTCTAGCTCCCGCTATCCTCCCTCTTTACACCCAGTTGAAGGTGACGTATGCATCTCCAACCAGTGGAGGAATCACTTGACTGGGTGCCTCCATCAAACCTGTAAGTATGCGTTCCACTCCTGTATAATTTATTCTATTTAGAGTTTGTCTTAATAAGAGCTTCACATTATTTAGGGCTTAAGACTTGTGTTTATTCCTGTCTTGCTTTGAATTTACTGTTATTTTCCAATCCTCACCATTTCTTTTAAAGATCATACGCCTATCATGTGAGTGATTTAGCGAGCAGGTTGCAACTGTATTTGTTTCTTCATAATAGCCTTGATTTGTCGGCGTGGGTCATCCGACACAGGCGAGGTTAACATAAGGACAGCAGGGATCTGGCAAAGATTCAGAGCATGTAACAAGATCAATCTACCTACACTGGTCCGACATCAATCTTCCACCTGTAGCCACAACCCAGACAGCTACACTTACAGCTACTCATCAATCTCCGGGTGACTACAAAAAATCATTCCTGGTACCTTGACGGGAATTTAGGATCTCAACAGACCCTGGGGGAATTATTATTATTTTTCAAATAAAAGCGCTAAACCACAGGGGTTATACAGCGCTGCAGGTTATTGTAGGATGCAGGGAGGGGGGTTGAAGAGGAAAATGGACGATTAGTAGGGAAATGGAGTGCAAGATGACGGTGGATAGTGCAGGGGGGACCCGTAGCAAAAGATCGGGGTAGAAGGGCCCGAGGGAGGGTTTAGAGGTATAATCTTCAGAGTTTGTGAAAGAATCTTTTCCCTGTCAAAAAGTCAATGAGAGAGTCAGGTTTAAAAGGAGGGTCCATCTGCAAAAAGGGGAAGGTAAAGAAAGGGCCGCAGAGCGAAGACGCGTTGGAGGAAAATTTCCCTGCGGCTCGTTGATAGAGTGGGAAAATTCCAACGGGATTTTCGAACAGACACTGGAACCTGACAATGCTCACAGAGGGGGGCAGGGAGCCTCCCCATGAGATCCCCGGGAGTAAGACATGCGAAGACGGGAGAGTGTAGTCTCCCCCAAACCCCGACATTGGGGGACAAGAAGAAGGCCAGAAACCTATAACCGGTTTAATAGAATGAAGTTTGTTATTCAGCAGGTCAGACCAGCGTTGTTGCCAACGGGGGCGAAGGTGGGTAGCAATGACCGCAAAATAGTCCGTAAAAGGAACACCTCTAATGAAACCGGAAGGTCAGTACTGCTGACCGCGACAGTGTCTGCCTGTTCATTGCCCTGTACCAACATGACCAGGGACCCAACAAAAAAACAATATTTTTTGCTTGCTAAAGATACGGCGTAACCAAAGGTGGATACGAAGAACCAGGGGGTTTAGGTGTATCAATTTTACGGATAGCCTGTAAAGCACTAAGGGGGTCTGAAACGACCACAAATGGTGATAAAGGATAGATGCAAACGGATAAGTGCCACAAGAAGGCAAAAATTCAGCCGTAAATATGCTAAAACCAGGGAATAGATGCCCCCGACGATGCTGTCTGAAAACACTGCCAAACCAACGCCGTCAGATGACTTTGAACCATCGGGTATACTGGGTGGAGGGAATGGGAAGGAAATGGTCTAGGAAAAAAGAGGGGCCCCCCACAGTTGGGGGCAAGGTGAGGGGAAAAAAACAGCACTGACAGCAGGAACTTCCCAAGGGGTAGGGAAAGGGG
>WNWK01051472.1:0-12479 GCA_009830355.1 Cherax destructor
AGCAATCAAGGATGCATATCCACATCTCCCCATCTTGCGACAAAAAAAAATCTCACTGGTTTACAAATATACAAATACAATTTTATTTATTTCTCGTGTACAGGGGACTTTACAATCATAAATTGAGGTGCAAGGGGCCTCTGGCATGCCTTGGCATTAGGGGCAGCAATCAAAGGGCATAGACTATAACATTATTGGAGTAATTGAGTGAGTTTGAATTGGTAGATCAGCCCAGATTATGATATGATGATACGCAGCAGGGGCAAAGGCAGCATCCTAGCAGCCCTTATTCTCAAAAACTCAGCGCTCATCAAAGCTTGTGATGGCCTAATTGAAGGTACAACTGCACAAACCCACGTAGATCACAAAATGCCCCAAAAAATACTAGAAATGCTACCTAAACCTTAACAAAATTGAAGATCTAAGGAAGACAGCCCTGCAAACCCAAACATCCCCCGCGTTGCCAGACAAACGCCTAACCCAAGCTAAAGGAAATAAAGCCTCCTCCATAGCTTCACTAGTGATACTATGAGCGGAAATCGAGAGGAACCAACAACAGTAACAAGAAACCAACGCTAAGGACTTTGAAACACAACATGTCTACACAACAGAAACCGGTGCATCAACAACCCCACACCCCGCCCGGGTCCGACAACAACAATAACAACACCGACCATGGCTGACTCTCCCACCAACCCCACCAGCCGTGGATTCCATCCTGGGCACCAAGGTATGACTACTCCTGATACTATTAGGGAATACATCATTGCCCTTGAAGCTGAAAACAAAGACATCAAAGCAAAACTAGTGAAATATGAATCCAAGTTAACTAACCTCGAGATCAAGATCCAAAACCTTGAAGAAAAATCACATCGGGGAAAAACTGACACAGAAAATATTCTGCAAACAGCTATAACCAGTCACACCGATCAAATAACAACTCTAAATATGAAGGTGGAAGAAGCAATCAAGGACTGGAATAACAACATGCACACTCGACTTGATGAATATCTTGATTTTCAAGATGACAAAACCGAACAAGATAACTTGTCTGATGCAGTTATAATAAACAGCAACCACATTCCCAGAGACATAACTCAATCCCAGTGCAAGGAAACTGCTATCAACATATTACAAGACCACCTACAAGTTAATGTGCAAAGTAATGAAATCAAAGAAACACGATTGCTAGGAAAACAAGGTAAACCTAGTATAATGATCAGACTTCATTCATATGATACAAAAAAGGACCTAATTAAATCAGCAATTACAGTGAAAAATGAAGTATACATCAACGAGTGCCTAACCAGGAAACGTCAAAACCTTTTTCAGTGGACCCCCAGTTTCGTAAACCCCGGAAAACGTACATTTATGTAAGTATAATATTGTAAGTGCTTGTGGAAAAGTATTTTTTGGGGGTCTGAAATAGACTAACCTACGTGACATTTTCCTAGGGGAGTAAATTCGTTCGGTAATGGCACTTGAGCAGACTTCAGGAGTGAAGTTTTTTCAAACTCGGGGGGCCACTGTATTTAGGTTGAGAAAACTTAAACTGAGAACAAAATCCATCAGTGCTTCTCGTGATGGGAAAATACTAGTTCGAAAAGTATCAACAGGTCAGCAATTTTCTATATCTAACGACGTGATCTCACCCCAAATTCCTTAGAAAAGCTGCATTACCATTACCAACACATAATATCGTGTGGTGTATTAGTGTATGTTACTACTACATTGTGAAATTTTGTACTAACTTTACTAGCTATACCAACTACCTCATACACAATGTACTTCTTTTTTTGTGCTATTACTTGCTTAAACTTTATAATATAAATCAAATCTTGCTTCTAAGTTAATTTTATATCATATTTACTATCCTCTAAAGTGGTTAAGTTTAGCTTTTATCATCCTATCATAACTCATCCTTGCATTGGAAATATTCTCTTTCCCAGTTTATGTACTTTCATTTCTTATCTGTCCATTTAATTTAATCCCCATTTGTATATTCTCTTGAAATAGTTCCCAACAAATCATTACCTAGTACTGCATTTCATCCAATAACTCCTTTACTTGAAGCTTTAAAAAAATAATTAAGGTGCTAATTCTGGTGCTAAAGTGTTTTTCTCTTTTTGTTTACTATTATATTCCCTAAAGTGTTAACTCCATTGTTTTACTATTATATTCCCTAGTTTTTATTTAAAACAAAAAATCTAACTGCCACAGTTCTTATATTAATTTTTATTATAATAATTAAGGTGCTAACTCAGGTACTAATTTACTTTACTTTCATTGTTTGCTATTATTTTCCCTAGCTCCTTTATTCCCAGCTTTAGTAAAACTACCATAGTTCAATTAATTGCATTTGTATAAATTAACTAAGGTACAAATTCACGTGCCAAGAACTCTGTCAAATATCTTATATCTCTGTAAACAATTATTAAAAATTTGTAATAATCAATAGTTACTAAGAATTTAATCTAGTACCATATTATTAAGTTTAGTATTATCTATTATTCTCAGGTCTAGTTATAGAATCACATCAAATCTTATGATTACAGGAATTGATCCTCATATCAACCTATTATTAAATGACTACATGATTCCAACAGCAACTGCAACTATTACACAGCAGATCAAGCAAGACATTACTCAGAGCCAACAATAACATAACTATCTTCAATTACAATGTTAGATCTTTGAGCAAACATTATGATGACCTCACAGCACTGTTATGGGGTATTATGGACTTGTTATGGGGCTATGGAACCCAGCATGTATTGTTGTAATTAAATAACATAGAATGCCTAATTATATTGAATTATCAGAATATTGCTAGGAGTTTAAAAGGCTTGGCCAGCCTTAAAACTTAAAGAGCTAGATTAACTGATTTTCTCAATATAATAGGTTATATAAATAATGCACACATTTATTAACTAATTAATTGAAGTTGCATGTCTCATTGTAATAACATAAGATATTTGAGAGGATTTGCAAAGTGATGTGATGTTTTGAGGGGAGGAGCTTAGAGAGATGCTGGTTTCCCACAATCCCTTCCTGGAGAACAATGGCGGCTAGAGTGAGCTGGTGTTGTGGTGCTGATTTAACTGACTTCAGGGCTGAATGAGTGCCCAAAAGGTAATGGGGAGGGTTGTAGATCGATGTTACATGACATTCTGTGATCTTCAGTGTATCAAGACACTGGAGGTTAAGAAATGTTGAGAAAGAGAGAGTTGAAGGTGGCAGCTGAGCCATGTGTTTGGGAAGGCTGATTATATGTTTAGGAGTGGAGACCTGTATATTATATGTATATACTTCTTAATATAGCTCTATTTTTATAATGTTGGTTTAAATAACCTTTGGGAGGAATGACAAGGACCAAATAAGTTTCAGATGCAGCAGCTAAACCTGAGTAAGTATCTTTTAGCCTAAATAATGTCCTCCTTTTACCCTAAGACCTTTTAGTAGATACCCTATGCTAGTACATGTAGAACCTTGATGATAAATAAGGGAAAATAACATAACATGGGGCCTTAACCGGAGAGTTATTTGACGTTAAAATAACTCAAAACATTCTTTGAGATGTACTGGTATGAGATAGGGTTATGAGTCACATGTTTTGGTAGGATAAAATTTACCTTGTAGAATTTACCTTGTAAAATTACCTTGGTGGTGTCAGTGGAAGGTTCATGATTAGTTTACAGGTTGTTTCTCCAGAGTGGGGATTAAAGTTGAGTAACACATTTTGTTGTGGTTATGGTAGAGTGCCATGTGAAGATTTTTCCATAGAACTTGTGTTATTTTTAATGTACCTGTGTAAAGACCTTGTCCATTGATGCTGTGCAGGAATTTAAGGATAAATATGTCAGAAGCTGAATCTTTAGAATTTTCTGGCTTCAGTGAGGAGGTAAATACTTCATCAGTAAACATGTCTGTTAACAGTGAACAGGAGGAATCACCCCTCAGGTAATAAGGAGCGATGATGAAACTTGAGATAGCTTTGTGCAGCTAAGACAAAATTCTTAGAAACTCAGGAGAGAGTAGGTAAAGGGTTAGGAGGTTCAGACCAAGAGCCTGAGCAGTACTTTAACCTAACTAAGCTGCAAATTTTGTCCCTAAGTTTACAGAGAATGACCCAGACAGATATTTTTCCTTTTTGAAGACTGCAAAGGAGCAAAGATGGCCCAAACAGCAATGGGCTACCCTAGTTCGCACACAGCTTGTAGGCAAAGGTTTTAGAGAGTAGAGACTCTGGAAGAAGGAGAATTTTCTGATTATGAGAAAGTAAAGAGGTAGTATTGCTTGCATACCAAATGATACCTGAGAAATATAGGCAAAAGGGTTTAGAAGTAAAAATTTCAGGAGGGCAGACCTTAACTGAGTTAGGGAATGAGAAACTGTTCCTGTTTAAGAAGTGGGCTTGTTCAAAAGGAGTGAACAAGGACTATGAGAAATTAGTAGATCTAATTGTTCATGAGGAATTGTACAATGCAATCCCTGTTGACCTTAGAGAATATTTGGAGGACAGAAACCCAGATAATCTTTCAGCAGCAATGGATCTGGGTGACAGATTCTTAGCTCATAGGAATTGGTAGGTAAAAACAGTCATGCTCATTCAAAAAATTTCCCTGTCTTTTCTAAACCTTATTCCAAATCCTACGGTCATAAAGGTAGGTGGGACAAGAATTTTCAGGGACAAATGAAGGCTGAGGCACCCTCTCAAACAGAAGGGAAAGGTAAGTCAGCTGGAGCTCAAAGTTTACCTAGACCATCAAATAATGTTTCAGTTCCTCGAGCACACAGTACTAGTCCTACTCCAAACGGTAAACATACCTTTAGGAATTATACCTGTTACTACTGTAACAAGACTGGTCACATACAAAAGTATTGTTTTTCAAACAGCAAGATCAGAGAAAGGAGGAACAATCCCAGGAATCCTAACTGCAGAGACACATCCAGTGGCTTGCATTAGGTCTTCAAGGCAAGGTGAGGAGGAACCCTTAGAATTAGACCCCAGGATGCGGGTTTTGCTAGTAAGTCCACTGTGGCCTTGCATAAGGATGTGGGCAGGGTTGAGAACATGTTGTCCTTGAGAGATGGATGTAGCACCTACTCCTTGCTACGTGCGGGAATACTGCCAGTGTCTAATGATACCTATACTGGGAAAGATATATTATTGAAGGGTATTACGGGTTCGACCATAAGAACACCTGTACACAAGTTATGGGTAGAATCCGCATACCAAGTTGGCTATCTCCCTGTAGGTATTTCAGATGAGATTCCCTTTGAGGGTGTTGACCTCTTATTAGGAAATAATGTAATGGGCCTGTTAGACAGTGAGGAACATCTAGTAAAGGGAGAACCAATTCCCAAAGTTTGGGAGGAGAAGGCTAGAGAGACCCTTCCAGACCTTCTCCCTACTGGTTCCACCATGAGAAGTATGGCTCATGATCATGCTATCAATAGTCTTTATGATATTTCTCATGAGGATGATGAGGGCTTAAGTCTGGAAACACTGTTTTCTGATGTTGAACTGCAGTCAACTGAAGAAAGGGATGTTCCAGCCAGAGCTGAGCATGACTGGAGCATAGATCAGTTCAGGAGTGTGAGAGAGACTGCATCTACTAAGGTGCATTTAATTTCTGTACAGGAGAATGATGTCACACTGAGCAGAGCCTCAGCTGTGGCTGAGGAAGCAGTTTCACAATTTAATAAGTGCTTTCATTTCAGAGAGGAAACCTTTACAGAGAAGTTGCCTCTGTTAGTAGTACCAAGGGAAGGAGAACAAGTGTTTTGTCACCAAATGATGATGATGTCCAAGGTTTCCAGGCATTTCTTCAAGACTCAGCTGTGGGAGACTGTGGAAGAATATAGTAAGACCTATCATGTCTGTCAATGTAGAGGGAAACCTTGTCCGTGTATTAAATCTGTTCCCTTTCAGCTTATTTCAGCACCAGGTGGACCTTTCAGCAAGCTGATAGTAGATGTAGTCGGTCCAATCCCAAGGACCAGAATGGGAAATGATTATTTACTCACAATTAATTGCTCTACTACCAGGTACCTGAAAGCAGTCCCTCTATATAAGATGACAGCTCATGTAGTCTTAAGGGCTTTGATGAAGTTCCTTTTTCATGTAAAGCCTAACTTTTCAGCTATCTGTTACCCTCCATCTCAAGGGAAACCAGAGAACTTCCATCAGACCCTAAAGACAATGATGCAAGCCTGTAGTATAGACAATACTAACATCTGGGATGAGAGGACCCCTCTCTTAGTAACTGCTGAGTGGGGAAGCACTCTGGAATCTCTGAGCTATTGGCTTGGGGAGAATGGTGATGCTTCCCCTCGGAGCTTTTCTCAGTTTCAGATACTGTTTGGCTTGTATGAAATGGATGGTACCAGTGAAAGTACCCATCAACCAGATCCAAATGATGAAGTGGGACCATGACGTGGACCATAATGCTCTGGAGGCTGGAGATGAGGTGCTGGCATTGGAGCCAGTTCATGTGAGAAAATGTATGGAAAGTTGCTGTGAGCTGACCATGGTGTGGGGAAAGTTCTCAAGAGTAAGAGATATAATCCACACACCCGAGCAGAAAAGGTGTAAGAATAATGTATACAGTAACTGGTTAGAGGATTTAGCATTATATCAGAAACCTAGAGTGACCAATGTTTCAGTGGATCCAGTATGTAAAGAGGTGCAAAATAATACTCTGTATGTAATGGCCGAAAAGTATGTAAGAAATTCCATGTTTATGAGAGAGATTGGAGAAATAATGTTTGGTCTTTCTAAGGAAAGTGTTGGAGAGTTGGCTCAACCACCGTGTAACCTTGTAAAAGTTTGGGATGTCACTAAAGGGGTAAAGTCAAGACTTCATGAAGAAATTGATAAGGAAGCTGAGCCAATTCGACAATATTTGTGTGTGAGTAATCTGCATGAAAACGGATATGAGGGAAAAATTGAAATTCCTTCAATACCAGTTTGTAGTGCTTAGTGAGAGTCAGTGGGCATTCCCATGCTTCATGGTTCCCAAATTCAATGGCACCTTGAGCAAATGCACTGACTGCCACAAAGTACATGTAACAACTAAAGTTTACTGGCTTAGAAAATTTGATGCTGATGTTTTAAAAGATGCAAAAGTATTAGATAAAGTAAAGCATGAGGCAGGAAGATGTGATATTCCTGGCCTGGGTGCCAATACAATTTCCATGTGTGTAATGTCAATTGAGTTCATTGAGTATTCAAAATTATTGTGGGAGATTGAACGTGAAAGTATTTCTGTAAACTTGATGTACGCATCCAGGGTACGGGAAGATGTCTTGGGGTTTGTGTTTGTATTGCAAGAGGTTGCAGAATTAGTATTGGTTGTCTATTCTGCATCTGTATATGTCCCAGGATCGTTTCACCCTGTTCCTATGTATGGTGACCCGACTCAGACTCTTAAGATGGGTTTTGTCTGTGATTGCTGAGGTTCTTCTAGATGTTTATGTAGATAAATGGTGCATGCTTAGTACATAGTGTTTGTCTTGTGCTGACCTTGTTGTTTTTGCAGTGGTGAACTCTTGGCGGGCCTGAGTGCTCCCTACCAGCCATTCAACTGTGAAGGAGATGGTTGGAGCCAGGCAAGAAAAGGGAGTCAGGTTACCATAATTGTGAGTTGAGGCAGAGTTGACAACCTTCGGTGACATGAGAAGTCCAGGGAGGTATGTTATTTGTGTCTTGGTGTGCTCTAAGTACGAAACGGTCCAACGGTTGCCTGAGTGGTCCCGTGTATCTCCTCCATGTACTATAGCAGTTCCTCCTTATAAGGTTGGAGGATCTGTATGGAGTGAGGTCCTCGGAAGATGGGGGTATGTGCCTGACCATGTAAGGATTTTGGGTGTTGACTGGAGAGTCTCACTTTTTTTTGGTTCGGCCACCACGTAAGAGACACCTTGACATGTTTTTTGGTGAAGTTTCTGCCTGGGGTATACCTGACTGCTCTGGGTTTGGCTCTACTCTCATCTCCTGATCAGGAAGATGCCATCCTGGAGTACCAGTTGCCTGCTGGATTTACCGCAGCAGAGGCACAGGCCTGTCGGTGCTGGCTTTCACAGTGGGTTTGTGTGTAGTCCTTGCATTGTAAAAATGTATTATGTTGATAACCACTAAAGTAGTTAATGGTTACACCCTGCAGTATGGGGATGTGGTTAAACTGTTTTCTAGTAACCTCTGCACTCTGTTCTAGTACTGTTCCATTCATGGGTTTTGTATGGTGTATGGTAAGGGCAGAATTGCATGTTTATGCTGGGAAGGTTCAGTGGAGCCATGAGATTTGTAGATTGCCATGTTGTATGTCACCTTGTTGTATAACTGTACAGTGAAGAGTAATTATGGTGCTGGGGTATATGTAAAACCTCTAGTAGACTTACTACCACCTTTAGGCTAAGACCTTATTTTCCCTAGCCGTATCCTGCGGGACACTGCTAGCTTTTGTGAGACTCCATCTTATAAGACTCCGTCTTTATAAGACTCCGTCTTTATAAGACTCCGTCTGGAGGTGGGGGTGTTATGGGGTATTATGGACTTGTTATGGGGGCTATTGGAACCCAGCATGTATTGTTGTAATTAAATAACATGAATGCCTAATTATATTGAATTATTCAGAATTTGCTATGAGGTCTTAGGTCAGGCCACCCTAAAGACTTTAAAAGAGCTGATTTAACTGATTTTCTCAATATAATAGGTTATATAAATAATGCACACATTTTAAGTACTAATATTAAGTTGCATGTCTCATTGTAATAACATAAGATATGTTGAGAGGATTTGCAAAGTGATGTGGATGTTTTGAGGGGGAGGAGCTTAGAGAGATGCTGGCTTCCCACAATCCCCTTCCTGGAGAACAATGGCGGCTAGAGTGAGCTGTTGTTGCTGGTGCTTATCATAACTTGACTTCAGGGCTGAATGAGTGCCCAAAAGGTAATGGGGAGGGTTGTAGATCGATGTTACCATGACATTCTGTGATCTTCAGTGTATCAAGACACTGGAGGGTTAAGAAATGTTGAGAAAGAGAGAGTTGAAGGTGGCAGCTGAGCCATGTGTTTGGGTAAGGATGATTATATGTTTAGGAGTGGAGACCTGTATATTATATGTATATACTTCTTAATATAGCTCTATTTTTATAATGTTGGTTTAAATAACCTTTGGGAGGAATGACAAGGGACCAAATAGTTTCAGATGCAGCAGCTAACCTGAGTAAGTATCTTTTAGCCTAAATATGTCCTCCTTTTACCCTAAGACCTTTTAAGTAAATACCCTATGCTAGTACATGTAGAACCTTGATGATAAATAAGGGAAAAATAACATAACAAGCAGTTGTTGCAAAAGGTGCATCTGTGATCACAAAACACAGACCACAAGTGCTGGAAAATGTGGAAAGGTTGTTGTTGGTGTGGATCAACGAGAAACAGTTAGCAGGAGATACTGTTTCGGAGGGAATAATATGTGAAAAAGCAAGGCAGTTGCATGATGATCTCCTTAAGAAAATGCCTGCAACGAGTGAAGTGAGCGAATTTAAAGCCAGCAGAGGCTGGTTTCAAAAATTTAAGAAGCGTACTGGCATACATAGTGTTGTGAGGCATGGTGAGGGAGCCAGTTGTGACAAAAGTGCGGCTGAAAAATATGTGCCTGAATTCCAGGAGTACATAGAGGCTGAACAATTCCTCCCCAACAAGTGTTTAATTGTGATGAAACAGGCCTGTTTTGGAAGAAAATGCCCAACAGGACCTACATTACTCAGGAGGAAAAGGCACAGCCAGGACATAAGCCTATGAAAGACAGGCTAACTTTGATGCTTTGTGCCAATGCCAGTGGTGATTGCAAAGTGAAGCCTTTACTAGTGTATCTTTTTGAAAATCCCCGAGTGTTTGGCAGATGCGGTGTCAGCAAGTCTAACTTGTGTGTGATGTGGAAGTCTAACAAAAAGGCTTGGGTCACAAAGGACATTTTCTTAGATTGGTTCAATGAAGTGTTTGGCCCCAGTGTGAAGAAATATCTCGAGGAAAATAATTTGCCACTTAAGTGCCTCCTGATAATGGACAATGCTCCTTGTCATCCTCCAAACTTGGTAGAGAAAATTGTGGAGGAGTTTAAATTCATCAAAGTGAAGTTCTTGCCCCCTAATACCACTCCTCTCCTCCAGCCCATGGACCAGCAGGTCATTTCCAACTTTAAAAAACTCTATACCAAAGCAATGTTTCAAAAGTGCTTTGATGTGACCACAGACATGAACATTTTTTTTTTTTTTTTTTTTAAGAACATAAGAATGGAGGAGCACTGCAGAAGGCCTACTGGCCCATACAAGGCAGGTCCTTATCAAAACCACCACTACCTAAGAATTTACTCCTGTACTCACGACACTAATCAAACCCAGCCCTCCCACTCATATATTTGTCCAATCTCTTTTAAAGCCACCCAAGGTCCTAGCCTCTATCACCCTACTCGGAAGATTGTTCCACGCATCTACAACTCTGTTCGAAAACCAGTACTTGCCTATGTCCTTTCTAAATCTAAATTTATCCAATTTAAATCCGTTATTTCTCGTTCTTACTTGGTTCGATATCCTCAGTATTTTATTAATATCTCCTTTGTTTATGCCCATCATCCACTTGTACACCTCGATGATATCTCCCCTCATTCTACGTCTCTCCAGAGAGTGGAGATTCAATGCTCTAAGTCTATATTCATACGGGAGATTTCTTATACTGTAAATCATTTTAGTCATTCTTCTTTGTATGTTCTCCAATGAATCTATATCCATCCTGTAGTAAGGAGACCAAAACTGAGCTGCATAATCCAAATGAGGTCTCACTAGGGATGTATAGAGCTGTAAAATAACTTTGGACTTCTGTTGCTTATACTTCTTGAAATAAATCCTAGTAATCTGTTAGCCTTATTGCGCACATTAGGCACTGTTGTCTTGGCTTTAGATTTCTGCTTACCATGACTCCCAAGTCTTTTTCACATTCTGTATGATCAAGCTCAACTTCACCTAGTTTATAAATTCGAGGATATTTTCATTACCAACGACTAGCACCTTACACTTGTCACATTAAACTTCATCTGCCACTTTTCAGACCAAGACATTAATTTATCCAAATCCTCCTGGAGTTCACTGGTATCCTCCTCAGAATGAATTATACGGCCTATTTTTTGTATCATCAGCAAATTTACTCATGTCACTTGCAATTCCTTCATCAAGGTCATTTATGTAAATTATGAACAACAATGGCCCAAAACTGATCCTTGTGGAACGCCACTATTGACAAATCCCCATTCAGATTTGACCCCATTAATGGAAACTCTCTGCTTTCTATTGGTAAGCCATGCCTCTATCCATGCTAGAACTTTACCTCCTATACCATGAGCTGCCACCTTTCTTAAGAGTCTCTTGTGAGGTACTCTATCGAAGGCCTTACTGAAATCCAAGTAAACTATATCATATTCTTTATCACTGTCTACTGCCTCAAATGTTTTATTGAAAAACGTCAGTAAATTTGTCAGGCAGGAGCGACCTCGTAAACCCATGCTGAGATTCATTAATCAAATTATGTTCTTCAAGGTGACTTCTGATAATATCAGCTATAATTGATTCTAATAATTTGCCTACTATAGATGTGAGGCTTATTGGACGGTAATTTGATGGAATGGACTTATCCCTGATTTGAATATAGGAACTACATTAGCTATCTTCCACATCTCTGGCACAACACCAGTTAGGATGGACGTATTAAACACATTCGTTAATGGCTGACTAAGTTCCATTTTGCATTCTTTAAGTACCCTGGAAAACAACTCGTCGGGTCCGGGGACTTATTTTGCTTCAGTTTATCTATCTGTTTGATAACCATATCCCTCGTGACAGTAATATTAGTTAATTTGAATTCTTCAGGAACTGAATAATTGTTAATTTCTGAATCTCATTTACGTCTTCTTGTGTAAAGACTGACAAAAATAGTCATTAAATAGAGAACACATTTCCAGTTCGTTATCCGTCAGCTGTCCATTCCCAATTTTCAGAGGTCCTACCTTTTCCCTCACCTTCGTCCTGTACACTTGAAAGAACCCTTTTGGATTAGTCTTTGATTAGAGAATTTTGGAAAAAACATTTCCATATGCTGCATTGTGTACACCTTATAGGTAAGGCTTGGGAGGGAGTGACTACCAGGACTTTGAACTCTGCCTGGAGAAAATTGTGGCCAGACTGTGTCCTAGAGAGGGATTTTGAAGGTTTTGGGGCTGAGCCCCCAGAACCCTGAGCCTGAGCCTGTTTTGGAAGAAATTGTGGAATTGGGCAAGTCTTTGGGGTTAGAGGTGAGTGGTGAGGATGTGGAACAGTTGGTGGAGGAGCACAAGGAAGAGCTAACCACTGAAGATCTGCAAGAGCTTCAACAGCAACTGGAACAAGAGAGCAGAGGTCAGGACAATGGTTCAGAGGAGGAGGAGG
>WNWK01051473.1:0-12478 GCA_009830355.1 Cherax destructor
TTTGTGGTTGCAGGGGTCGAGTCATAGCTCCTGGCCCCGCCTCTTCACTGATTGCTACTAGGTCCTCTCTCTCCCTGCTCCATGAGCTTTATCAAACCTCATCTTAAAACTATGTATGGTTCCTGCCTCCACTACGTCACTTTCTAGGCTATTCCACTTCCTGACAACTCTATGACTGAAGAAATACTTCCTAACATCCCTTTGACACATAGGAGTCATCAACTTCCAACTGTGACCCCTTGTTTCTGTGTCCCCTCTCTGGAACATCTTGTCTCTGTCCACCTTATCTATTCCTCACAGTATTTTATATGTCGTTATCATGTCTCCCCTAACCCTCCTGTTCTCTAGTGTCGTCAGGCCGATGTGTGTGTGTGTGTGTGATTGTGTGACCCAACAATTAATATTTGCACCAATAACTCATTACAGTTGTGACCGGGTGTAGACTAATAAATTGCTCATTACTTTATAATTTGTTCATGATTGCAACCATGTATAAACGTAAGTAAATTTACTTACATGATTCATTACCTTGTAACTTGTAAATTCATTACCTTTGTACCTTGTTCAGCTATCAAAACTTTGGGGCCCAGTCTCTGGACCCATTATATACCTCTGTACTCTGTAAATACATTTGTAACTTGTCATGATTGTGACCATCTGAGTTCATTACCTCTGTAACTTGCTCATCTATCAAACTTTGAGGTCCAGTCCCTGGACCCATTATGTACCTCTGTAATCTTTTGACTACCGCCCACAGGATGGCAATAAATGACTTGCCCATGCTCTCTTCCCCAGGCCCAGACTCATGGAACTCCGTGTTCATCAAGAACTGCAAGAAGCCCCTATCGAGTGCCTTCAGCATTCTATGGAGAGGGAGCATGGACACAGGGGTCATTCCACATACACTAAAAACAACAGACATAGCCCCACCCACAAAGGTGGCAGAAAGCAACAGAACTACAGACTGATAGCACTAACATCCCATATCATAAAAATCTTTGAGAGGTTATGAAGCAAGACCCAACCACCTAGATACCCATCAATACACCCAGGGCAACGCGGTTAGAGCAGTCGTCCTGCCTGTCCAGCTGGACCACTATGACAGGGTCCTGGATGCTGTTGAGATAAACAAATACGATGTAGTATACACAGACTTTGAAAGCTGCAGTGTGACCATAGGAATAGCACACAAATGCGTCATAAAGGAATAACAGGAAAAGTTGGTAGATGGATAATACACTAAAAACAGACATGCCATCCAAAAGGTGGCAGTAAAGCAATTCAAAGAACTACAGACTGAGCACTAACATCCATATCATAAAAATCTTGAGGTTATAAAGCAAGATCGCCAACCACCTAGATACCCATCAATTACACAACCCAGGGCAACGCGGGTTTAGAGCAGGTCGCTCCTGCCTGTCCCAGCTTCTGGACCACTATGACAGGGTCCTGGATGCTGTTGAGGATAAACAAAATACAGATGTAGTATACACAGACTTTGAAAAAGCTTTCGACAAGTGTGACCATAGCGTAATAGCACACAAAATGCGTCATAAAGGAATAACAGGAAAAGTTGGTAGATGGATCTATAACTTCCTGACAAATAGAACACAAAGAGTAATGGTAAACAGAGTAAAGTCCCAGGCAGCCACGGTGAAAAGCTCTGTTCCACAAGGCACAGTACTCGCTCCCATTCTATTCCTCATCCTGATTTTTGACATAGACAGAGATGTAAGCTATGGCTCCGTGTCTTCCTTTGCGGATGACTCCCGGATTGCCATGGCAGTGACCTCCATTGAAGACACTGCAAAACTCCAAGCGGACATCAACCAAATCTTCAAATGATCCACTCAAAACAATATGAAGTTCAACGAGGAAATTATTATTATAATAAAAAAGAAGCGCTAAACCACAGGGTTATACAGCGCGGCTGGACAGAACAGGATGCAGGGAGAATGGGTTGTAAGAGGGAGAGAGATGATTAGTAGGGTATGAAGGGCAGTGGATAGTGCAGGGATAGAGGGTAGCAAGAGATCGAGGTAGAAGGGACTGAGGTATGTGCAAGAGGTATTATCTTCAGAGTTTGTGTAGTAAGTCAGTTTCTTTCAAAAAGTCAACGAGAGAGTCAGGATTAAAGGAGGGTCCATCTGCAAGAAGGGAAGGTAAAGAAAGGGCCGCAGAGCGAAGACGTCGTTGGAGGTAAATTCTGCGTGCTTGTTGATAGAGTGGGCAGTCCAACAGAATATGTCGAACAGACACTGGAACCTAGTTCAACGAGGAGAAATTTCAACTTCTCAGATATGGAAAACTTGAGGGAATAAAAAAAATATATCAAGGTATACGACAAATTCTAACCATACAATAGAGCGAAACAGAAATGTGAAGGACTTGGGAGTGATAATGTCAGAGGATCTCGCCTTTAAAGACCACAACAATGTATCTACCTCATCGGCTAGGAAAATGATAGGATGGATAATGAGAACCTTCAAAACTAGGGATGATAAGCCATGATGACACTCTTTAAATCACTTGTTCTCTCTAGGCTGGAATACTGTTGTACAATAATAGCCCCCTTCAAGGCTGGCGACATTGCAGACCTGGAGAGTGTACAAAGAACTTTCACATAAGAACATAAGAAAGAAGGAACACTGCAGAAGGCCTACTGGCCCATGCGAGGCAAGTCCAAGTCTCCCACCGGCTTAAGCCAATGCCCCGACCCAGCCAGGTCAGGTTACATTCACTTAAGGAAGGAGCACGGCATCTGACCTAGTAGCACAACCTAGTCAGGACAAACTCACACCCACCTGCACCCACTCATATATTTATCTAGCCAATTTTTAAAACTACACAACGTTTTAGCCTCTATAACTGTACTCGGGAGTTTGTTCCACTCATCGACAACTCTATTACCAAACCAATGCTTTCCTATATCCTTCCTGAATCTGAATTTATCCAACTTAAAGCCATTGCTGCGAGTCCTGTCAATACTAGATATTTTTAGCATGCTATTTACATCCCCTTTATTTATTCCTGTTTTCCATTTATACACCTCAATCATATCTTCCCTAATTCTATGCCTTTCTAGTGAGTGCAGATTCAGGGCCCTCAGTCTATCCTCATAGGAAATATTTCTGATACATGAGATCAACTTAGTCATCCTCCTTTGTACGTTTTCCAGCGCATTTATATCCATTCTGTAATACGGTGACCAAAACTGTGCAGCATAATCTAGATGAGGCCTAACCAAGGATATATAGAGTTGAAGAACAACCTGAGGACTCCTATTATTTATGCTTCTTGATATGAAGCCAAGGATTATGTTTGCTTAATTGCGAACACTTATGCACTGCTGTCTTGGTTTTAGATTACTGCTAACCAGAACTTCTAAATCCTTTTCGCAATCAGTAGTATTAAGATCTACATTATTTAGTTTATATGTGGCATGGTTATTGTCCTGTCCAATATTTAGAACTTTGCATTTATCTATATTAAACTGCATCTGCCACTTCTCCGACCACTGCATCAGTCTATTCAAATCTTCCTGGAGTGCTCTAATGTCTTCATTCGAATGAATTGGACGGCCTATTTTGGTGTCATCGGCAAATTTGCTTATGTCGCTATTTATTCCCTCATCTATGTGGTTTATGTAGATTGTGAACAACAAGGGGCCCAATACTGACCCCTGTATAACACCGCTTGTGACGCTTCCCCACTCTGATTTCTCCCCATTTATGCAAACTCTCTGCTGCCTATTTGTCAACCATGCCTCTATCCAGGAAGAAAATTCTCCTCCTATTCCGTGTGTGATGTAGTCAGTGTGCTGTGAGGTCTACCTAAGCAGCCACACCTGCCGTTCGGATTAAGGCTCAGGTCTTTTGTCTTGAACTAGCGTCAGGTTTCGGCGTCAGGTCAAAGCACATGGTGCACTCCTCATTGGGGGGATGCTTGGAGGACTATATAAGGCCGAGGAAACAACTAGAAAGGGGAGTCGGGCAGAGCTCTGGCCTGTGTGCGGAGCTCTGGGCTGGGGACATTCGGGCAGAGCTCTGGCCTGTGTGCAGAGCTCTGGGCACGAGATTCTAGCAGAGCGGCTGCCGGTGTGCAGAGCTCTGGGAGAGAGCTGCTGTAGAGTCTCTGGAGGAGACTGTTGGAGACACTGGGCAGAGTTCTGTTGGAGCAGGTCTTGGGACCTGTGGCTAGCAGTGTGACTGAGTTCCTGTGGTGAACTGTCCTCTGAACTATATTGTAAGTTATATTCTGTTCCGTCAATTGATTGTATTCCCTGTCTCGCTGCTTATATGTACAATCCCCATTTATCTAAACCCAATAGTGTTCTCCTGTTCCCAAATATATTATTGTACAAGGACTTAAATAAACTGTGTTTGAGTGGAATAGTAATATTCACTGTCCCCGTTATATTCTTATTATTCTTTATGCTTATACTTTATTTTATTATATTTTATTTTAGGTAGAGAGAGGGTGAGTAGTGTGGTGGTAATGAGAGGTGATGGTGTAGTCACCAGTGACCTCACATTACCTCCGCTCCTGTCACCTCACCTCTCCTGCCTACTCACTCACTACCTTTACTCCCCTATTCCCCGATTATCCCTTATTTCCTTACCCCCCTACATGACACGTGTGCCTTAATTTTCCTCAATAGTCTCTGATGTGGGACTCTATCAAAAGCCTTACTGAAATCCATATACACAATATCATATTCATTACCATGATCTACCTCCTCAAATACCTTAGTGAAAAAAGTTATTAAATTTGTAAGGCAGGAACGCCCTTTTGTAAAACCGTGCTGAGATTCGTTGATTAATTTATGCTTTTCAAGATGGCTGCGAATTGCATCGGCAATTATTGATTCCATAAATTTTCCCACTATGGAGGTTAGGCTTATTGGTCTATAGTTCGAAGCTAAGGACCTGTCACCTGCTTTGAAAATAGGTATTACATTTGCCATTTTCCACTTATCTGGCACCATGCCAGTTTGCAGTGATATGTTGAAAAGATTAGCCATAGGTTTGCTAAGCTCCTCTTTACATTCCTTTAGAACCCTTGCATACAGTTCATCAGAGCCTGGGGATTTGTTAGGTTTTAATTTATCTATTTGTCTAAGGACCATGTCACTTGTGACCCTAATCGTGCATAGTTTACTATCGTCCTGTTCTACATAATTTATTATTTCTGGAATATCGCTAGTATCTTCCTGTGTAAAAACAGCCCACATAAGTACGATAAAGCACCTAAATTACTGGGAACAGTTGAAGGTCCTTGATCTGTATTTCCTGGAATGGAATCACAGTCAATGGCCTCCACACCAGAACAACAGATATTAGTGCCAGGAAAAAAAGACTTCCCCCACCCCATACCACCAATACCACCAATCCAACGACATTCATCTTTGCAAATATACAGGGTCTAAAGCCAGCGACGAACAAAATACGTACCTTACATCCGTGGACTGCTTACAGAGTCAAATGTTATGTTTGCGGCTTTCACAGAGACCCACATAAGGGATAACTTGGACAATGAAATATGGATCCCGGGCTACAACCTATACAGATGTGACAGAGTGAACAGGCAAAAGGGGGGGACGGGTTGGCCTGTATATCACAGAGTTACTTATATGTTCAGCACTACTAAATGCCTCAAATGATGTAGTTGAAGTATTAGCAGTAAAGATCGAGAATCAAAACCTGGTCATCGGGGTTGTATACAAGCCTCCGGATGCAACGTCCCAACAATTCCAGGAACAGCTTCTGAAAATTGACCACTGTCTGGAAAACCTTCCAGCTCCTGCCCGCAACATCTTGCTCCTGGGGGATTTCAACCTAAGGCACCTAAAATGGAGGAATATTGCAATGTGGTATCAGGGATAACACCAGGAGGCAGCTCAGATGAAAACTCTCACACACAAGAACTTTTAAATCTCTGCACCAAATTCACATTAAACCAGCAAATAGTAGATTATTATTATTATAATCAAAAGAAGCGCTAAACCACAAGGGTTATAGCAAATAGTAGAGCCTACAAGATTAGAGAATACACTGGACCTCATCTTCACCAACAATGATGATTTGATAAGAAATGTCATCATATCAAAAACAATGTACTCAGATCACAACATAATAGAGGTCCAGACATGCATGCGGGGAGCCCCAGATCGACAAAATGTGATCAGTCGCGAGGGAGCCTTCTCCAAATTCAACTTCAATAATAAAAACATAAGGTGGGACCAAGTAAACCAAGTCCTAAATAATATAAACTGGGAAGATAGCCTAAGCATCACGGATCCTAACCTATGTCTAGAACAAATTAACTCTGTGGCACTTGAGGTTTGCTCAAGGCAAATTCCCTTAAGGAAAAGGAGGAGAAGATATAAACTAGAAAGAGAGAGGTGCTCCCTATACAGGCGAAGGCAAAGAATAACGGAGCGGCTACAAGAGGCCAATATATCTGAAATACGTAGGGAGACACTGGTCAGAGAAATAGGAAACATCGAATTAAAACTAAAGGAATCCTACAGGAATCAAGAAACGCGGGAAGTACTAAAAGCCATAAATGAAATTGAAAGAAACCCAAAGTATTTCTTTTCTTATGCAAAATCAAAGTCGAGAACAACATCCAGTATTGGGCCTCTACTTAAACAGGATGGGTCCTACACAGATGACAGCAGGGAAATGAGTGAGATACTAAAGTCCCAGTATGACTCAGTTTTTAGCGAGCCGCTAACCAGACTGAAAGTCGAAGACCTAAATTAATTTTTTATGAGAGTGCCACAGAACTTGGTAGACGCAAGCCTATCTGACATTACCCTGACGCCAAATGACTTCGAAAAGGCAATAAATGACATTCCCATGCACTCCGCTCCAGGCCCAGACTCATGGAACTCAGTGTTCATCAAGAACTGCAAGAAGCCCCACGTGCTTTTAACATCCTATGGAGAGTTAGCATGGACACTGGGTTCGTCCCGCAGTTACTAAAAACAACAGACATACCCCCACTCCACAAAGGGGGCAGTAAAGCAATAGCAAAGAACTACAGACCGATAGCGCTAACGTCCCATATCATAAAAATCTTTGAAAGGGTTCTAAGAAGCAAGATCGCCACTCATGTAAATACCCATCAATTACACAACCCAGGGCAGCATGGGTTTAGAGCAGGTCGCTCCTGTCTGTCCCAACTACTGGACTACTACGACAAGGTCGTGGATGCTCTAGAAGACAAACAGAATGCAGATGTTATATACACAGAATTTGAAAAAGCTTTTGACAAGTGTGACCATGGTGTAATAATACACAAAATGCGTGATAAAGGAATAACAGGAAAAGTTGGTAGATGGATCTATAATTTCATAACAAGTAGAACACAAAGAGTAGTAGTCAACAGAGTAAGGTCTGAGGCGGCTACAGTGAAAAGCTCTGTTCCACAAGGCACAGTACTCGCTCCCATCCTGTTACTCATCCTCATATCGGACATAAACAGGGATGTAAGCCACAGTGCAGTGTCTTCTTTTGCAGATGACACCCGAATCTGCATGACAGTGTCCACCATTGAAGACACTGCAAGACTCCAAGCAGACATCAACCAAATCTTTAAATGGGCTGCAGAAGACAATATGAAGTTCAATGATGGGAAATTTCAATTACTCAGATATTGAAAACGTGAGGAAATTAAGATCTCCTGGGAGTACAAAACAAATTCCAACCACACAATAGAGCGAAAAACTAATGTCAAAGACCTGGGAGTGATCATGTCAGATGATATCACCTTCAAGGACCATAACACCGTAGCAATCGCATCTGCTAGAAAAATGACAGGATGGATAATGAGAACCTTCAAAACCAGGGATGACAAGCCTATGTTGACACTTTTCAGGTCGCTTGTTCTATCTAGGCTGGAATATTGCTGCACACTAACTTCACCTTTCAAGGCAGGTGAAATTGCTGACCTAGAAAATGTGCAGAGAACCTTCATGGCACGCATAACTGCGATAAACCACCTCAATTACTGGGAACGCTTGAAGTTCCTAAACCTGTACTCCCTAGAATGCAGGAGGGAGAGATACATTATTATATACACTTGGAAGATTCTCGAGAGATTAGTACCTAACTTGCACACGAGAGTCACTCCCTACGAAAGCAAAGGACTCGGCAGACGATGTAACATCCCCCCAGTGAAAAGCAGGGGTGCCACTAGCACGTTGAGAGACGAAACAATAAGTGTCAGGGGTCCAAGACTGTTCAACTGCCTCCCAGCATACATCATGGGGATCACCAACAAACCCCTGGCTGTCTTCAAGCAGGCTCTGGACAGGCACCTAAAGTCTGTACCTGACCAGCTAGGCTGTGGTTCGTACGTTGGACTGCGTGCGGCCAGCAGTAACAGCCTGGTCGATCAGGCTCTGATTCAACATGATGCCTGGTCACAGACCGGGCCGCAGGGGCATTGACCCCTGGAACTCTCTCCAGGTATACCCGTGGCCAGCCATGCCCCGTGTACCTAGCTGTGGTCCGTGTTTTTTTTCGTGATTATCGCGATCTCGCTTGCATGCTAGAATTCTAGACTGTGCCAGTGAACTGATAAGGTTCATCCCTCCAGCGTTTTGGAACCAACATTTTAGAAAATAGTATACACTGCGTAAAAAAAAGGAGAATTAGTGTGTAATACCTTCCTGAGTATACTCTCAGAGGGGACCTAAGGCTTAGTGTGTGTGCAAATAACAATATTAGAACTTTTAGCCAGAGGAAAGAGAGTCTCCAAGATAGCAAAGTGTCATACATAGTGTTATAGTGTATATCATAGTGGTACCCTAGTATATAGATAAGATACCAAAATAAATGTAAGGTGAAAATTAAGGTTAAATTAGGCCTAAGGAGGCAAGTTTCATATGCCAACAGTTCAACAGTCGCCCGGACCCTTCCATGCAGGTGCTCGTATTAATAATTGTGGAAACTTATTTCTTTGCTAAAAGTTCCACAGGGTAAGTAAGCCGTATGGAGCCTTAGACATACCACGGATCGACCCGCGGAGTTTATAAACCCACACACCCAACCAAAACAAGCATACACATTTAAGTTGGCGGAGGTAACAATTGTGTACATTTTAATTGATAGATTTATTCACCTAGGAAAGCCTAGGAAAGTTTGTACAGTTAGTAACTAATATTAGGATTATTGAGGCAAGTTAAATATTAATAATGTAGTTCTAGCACCTTAATATAGGTAGATATAAGCCCCAAATAGACGAACCTTGGGTTATGTTAGCTAGAGAGAACTGGCAGCCCACACTTGAATCTAAGTGGGAGTGATGCTGACTCCTTCTTACCAGATCAGACTTCAAGGAGTGAACAAGCGCTGCGAACAGTGCAGCATCCCCACGTGACTTCCATCTGTCCCGGGGGCACGGAAGAGATATCCCGAAGTACTGAGGATATCTCACTCCATCCAGACCCAATACAGTAGGACCTTACCTCTTTTCTTCTCAGTATCTGGCCAGTTTTCTGGAGGAAACGTGTGTGGGTTTTGTTGTGAGTCTCCCGTGCAGTTGGACGCAAATTAACAGGTACCAGCGTCCCATTGTTGAGTAAAAGTCTGGAAGCTAGTGTCTCATACTGTTTAAATATTGCTTGGAGGATATACCCTAGAGCTGGGAATTCTGAGTTAATACAAGACACTAATACCTCTTAATTTGCAGATTAAGACTCTTCCCTTCACATGGTGTTTGGAGGGGGTTATAGCTTAGGAAGATTAGGAGCCACATGTCCACTCCATCAAGTAAGTTAAACCCTTTCATAATAGTGCATGAAGTGGGGAATTCTTTTTACTGCAGTTAGCTAGAAATTTGTCCCATAGCCACTTGTAAGTCTGAGAGAAGTGTCTCAGAGTGTCGGTGTCAACAGTGCTTGCTCAGAGTGCAGCTTACAAGAAGACAGTCCCAAGACAAGTTTCTATAATAATCTTTAAACCTGCCAGTGTACCCGACCTATATTTTAGTGATACCATCCACCTAGTGACATCATACAGAAACCTCTACAGTGTTGCCACAGCTAATAACCAGTAACAAATCGGTACTTTTTGTGATGGAGTAACGTATACAGTTTGTGGTAATACACTAAACCTGTAGTTAGCAGCGGTCGCCATATACACAACGAAAATCAATTACTCCTCCAGAAATCTTCATCTTCAGAAGCCATGTCAAATATTTTTCCAGTAGTCCTTTTCATGAGCTAGTCAACAAATCATCGACTGGATACGTCCAAAATAAGTGATCCCTAATCCGGATTCGTCCGGATTCGTCCAAGAAATAAGCGAACCAACGACCGGATTCAAAAGGATTCGTTGAAAACAAGATATCCTGACCGGATTATTAAGCTAACAGGGTTTTACGCGCATCATCAAACACCCAAACAGTAAATACAACAAACAGATACAATACAAATAGACAGATCTACTTTTAAGATGGTTATTAGTAAACAAATATAGTGATCCACTAACCGAATTCGTCTAAGAAATAAGTGAAGAAAGGACCGGATTCACACGGATTCGTGTGAAGCTATTAGTAGAATATACAGTAAAACAACCAATGAAATCACATCATGAAATCCTGTGTAGTCTGCAACCAAACAAACAAATGGGCTACTGCATGGATTACATGCAATTTCTGTGGGAAATGGAGCCACGCCCCTTGTGCAGGTATTCAGGAATCATCTACAAAAGATATTAAACCAGGGAAGTGTTTTTGGGTATGTCCATATGAGACCGAACTGTGGAATAAAATCACATTGATAATATAAGATGATAACATCAAAAAGGCCTTCATAAAAAAACATAACAGCATTCTATAACAGTTGGGAAAATAAAAAATCTGGGCCAGACGATGCTATCGCCCCTGGTACAAATGCTGTCCTGGTAGACTGATTTTTTTTAGATTTTACCACCGAAGTGGCTAGTTTATTGTGCACCCCATATCCATCCTGTGGACGGTAGCGCAAGAGCATATGGATACACAAAAGGCCTAGGCACTAGGCCCCAAAAGGGTTAACAATTGTACATTTGGATTTATATCTACATATCTGTTACAAGCAAATTTAGGAAATTTGCTTAGTATAACTGGTATCTTATTTTCATGAATAAGATATCTTGACATGTCACATAGGTTATTATACTGTCTATCTC
Source organism: Cherax destructor (assembly GCA_009830355.1). Taxonomy (NCBI): domain Eukaryota; kingdom Metazoa; phylum Arthropoda; class Malacostraca; order Decapoda; family Parastacidae; genus Cherax; species Cherax destructor. The sequence goes on from WNWK01051473.1 coordinate 11,184, forward strand.
TGTATTCCTCAATCAGTGGACAATTAAGCACATAGTGTTCAAGACAGTGACCATATGCCTGATCACATAATTTTGCATTAAGTTTGATCATCATCTGTGTCTCCCAAACTGCCAGAAGTACCTGTAACCAAGCCTAAGCCTGGCCACTACAACATTAGTCTGTTCACATTGCAAGTTGCTCCACAAACATGCCCATCTATGCTCACGTTATCATGAGCACAGATAGGCACAGTTCACTTATCTGTTACAAGCAAATTTAGGAAATTTGCTTAGTATAACTGGTATCTTATTTTCATTAATAAGATATCTTGACATGTCACATAGGTTATTATACTGTCTATTTCTATATTCCTCAATAAGTGGACAATTAAGCACATAGTGTTCAAGACAGTGACCATATGCCTGATCATATAATTTGCATTTAGTTTGATCATCATCTGTGTGGGGGATTGTGGGAGATAAGTTTATCTGGGACACCGCCACTTGCAATAAACAACCTCCCAGGGAGATGACCGACTAGTATAATTTTACTGCAGTCATTCCCTTTAAGGTATGTGAGAACGTTACCCACTCCTGGCCGCACCCAAGGGGTACCTTCAATATTCTCACGTTAACCCACTGCACTCTGGACCAGTATAAATAAATCTGAGTAGATAATATTAATAATTATGGTATGATTAAATTTAAGTGGACTGTATAGGTATTAGACGACTGATCACGCAGAATTAAAAGTAGAGAACACACAATTAAGTTAACATGACCATCACTCACCTAATTAACAGCACCATAGCGGTGCATTGTAGATTGTTGATCTAGCTAAAGTACATCTACTGTGCGTAACAATATTATTGGCCAATAACAAAGACGACAGATGAGTACTTAGCTTTAGATGAGGGAGTCGCTTCGTTGTTGACGTTCTCCTGCGATCTGGTTCGATCGCGATGGTAAGGGTTGTCCCGTCGAGTCAAGGAAGATTAATTTCCGTGAACTCTTATACGCCCACGAGACCGGGCGTTAGTTAACATGTGGTTGGTCGGGGTAGCGATTCAGATCCTCTCACTATTCCGACCTTATTACTGTTTATACGTATAACTTTACACACTACGTATATTCTGGCTTAATGCCCCACTAGTTTATACACATTCACCGTCTCGATACTTGTATTTCGAGTAGATAAATTGCGATATGTTAGTTCATCTCCTCCACATCCAACATGGTGGTCGGGGTATGGCGTACCCACGCTAGACCCGCCCGGTACAATCACCCCCTGATTATTTACAACTCGGTTTCACTAT
>WNWK01051474.1:0-12478 GCA_009830355.1 Cherax destructor
GCGACGAATGACAAAGTTAATTCATAGCATTAGAAATCTTCCGTAAGAAGAAAGATTGAAGACCCTTAAGTACATTCACTTGTAAGACGAAGAATGAGGAGACATGATCGAGGTATATAAGTGGAAGATGGGTATTAATAAGGGAGATATAAATAAGGTCTTGAGGATATCTCTCAAGAGAACCCGCAATAATGGATTCAAATTGGATAAGTTAGATTTAGAAAGGATATAGGAAAATATTGGTTTGGAAATAGGGTAGTTGATGTGTGGAACAGTCTGCCTAGTAGGGTCATTGAAGCTATGACCTTGGGTAGTTTCAAATTTAGGTTGGATAAATTCATGAGTGAGAGGGGTTGGATTTGAGTGGGACTCGCACTTGAGTTAATAGAATCTTCAAAGCTTATTTCTTGGGTAGAATTGAAAATTAGGTTGGGCAATTATTCTGTTAGTGGGATGGATTGTGAAGGACCTGCCTAGTATGGGCCAACAGGCCTGCTGCAGTGTTCCTCCTTTCTTATGTTCTTATGTTATGTGTTTATTTTTCCAAAGGGTGATGGTCCATACATTGTAGAGGGTGATCCACACAGTGTAGAGGTTGATGATACACACAGTGTAGAGGATGGTGAACAACACAGTGTAGAGGGTGATGGTCCACACAGTGTAGAGAATGATCCACACAGTGTAGAGGATGCTGATCGACACAGTGTATAGGGTGATTGTTCACATAGTGTAGATCAATACAGTGTAGAGGGTGATGGTCCACACAGTGTAGAGGGTGATGGTCCACACAGTGTAGAGGATGATTCACACAGTGTAGAGGACGATGATCGACACAGTGTAGAAGTTGATGGTCCATACAGTGTAGAAGATGATGATCCACACAGTGTAGAGGATGATCCACACAGTGTAGAGGGTGATGGTCCACACAGTGTAGATGGTGATGGTCCACACAGTGTAGAGAGTGATGGTCCACACAGAGTAGAAGGTGATGGGCTATAAAGTGTAGAGGGTGATGGTTTACACAGTGTAGAAGGTGATGGTCCACACAGTGTAGAAGGTGATGGTTTACACAGTGTAGTGGGTGAGGTTCTACACTGTGTAGAGGGTGATGGTCCACATAGTGTAGAGGGTGATGGTCCACACAGTGTGGAGGGTTATGATGCACACAGTGTAGAGGGTGTTGGTCCACACAGTGTAGAAGGTGATGGTCCACACAGTGTAGAGGGTGATGGTTTACACAGTGTAGTGGGTGAGGTTCTACACTGTGTAGAGGGTGATGGTCCACATAGTGTAGAGGGTGATGGTCCACACAGTGTGGAGGGTTATGATGCACACAGTGTAGAGGGTGTTGGTCCAGACAGTGTAGTGGGTGATGGCTCACACAGTGTAGAGGGTGATGGTCCACACAGTGTGGAGGGTGATGATGCACACAGTGTAGAGAGTGATGGTCCACACTGTGTAGAAGGTGATGGTCCACACTGTGTAGAGGGTGATGGACCACACAGTGTGGAGAGTGATGGTCCACACAGTGTAGAGAGTGATGGTCCACACAGTGTAGAGAGTGATGGTCCACACAGAGTAGAAGGTGATGGGCTATAAAGTGTAGAGGGTGATGGTCCATACAATGTAGAGGTTGATGGTCCACAGTGTAGAGGGTGATGGTCCACATAGTGTAGAGGGTGATGATCCTCACAGCGTAGATGGGATGATCCTCACAGCGTAGAGGGGATGGTCCACACAGTGTAGAGAGTGATGATCCACACAGTGTAGAGGGTGATGATCCACACAGTGTAGAGGGTGATGGTCTACACTGTGTAGAGGGTTGTGGTCCTCACAGTGTACAGTGTGATGTTCCACACAGTGTAAAAAGTGATGATCCACACAGCGTAATGGGTGGTGGTCCACACAGTGTAGTGGGTGAGGGTCTCCACAGAGTGTAGAGAGTGATGGTCCACACTGTGTAGAGGGTGATGATACACACAGTGTAGGTGGTGATGGTCCACACTGTGTAGAGGGTGATGGTCCACACAGTGTAGAGGGTGATGGTCCACACAGTGTAGAGGGTGATGGTCCACACAGTGTAGAAGGTGATGGTCCACACAGTGTAGAGGGTGATGGTTTACACAGTGTAGTGGGTGAGGTTCTACACTGTGTAGAGGGTGATGGTCCACATAGTGTAGAGGGTGATGGTCCACACAGTGTGGAGGGTTATGATGCACACAGTGTAGAGGGTGTTGGTCCAGACAGTGTAGTGGGTGATGCCTCACACAGTGTAGAGGGTGATGGTCCACACAGTGTGGAGGGTGATGATGCACACAGTGTAGAGAGTGATGGTCCACACTGTGTAGAAGGTGATGGTACACACTGTGTAGAGGGTGATGGATCACACAGTGTGGAGAGTGATGGTCCACACAGTGTAGAGAGTGATGGTCCACACAGTGTAGAGAGTGATGGTCCACACAGAGTAGAAGGTGATGGGCTATAAAGTGTAGAGGGTGATGATCCATACAATGTAGAGGGTGATGGTCCACAGTGTAGAGGGTGATGGTCCACATAGTGTAGAGGGTGATGATCCTCACAGCGTAGATGGGATGATCCTCACAGCGTAGAGGGGATGGTCCACACAGTGTAGAGAGTGATGATCCACACAGTGTAGAGAGTGATGATCCACACAGTGTAGAGGGTGATGATCCACACTGTGTAGAGGGTGGTGGTCCTCACAGTGTACAGTGTGATGTTCCACACAGTGTACAAAGTGATGATCCACACAGCATAATGGGTGGTGGTCCACACAGTGTAGTGGGTGAGTGTCTCCACAGAGTGTAGAGAGTGATGGTACACACTGTGTAAAGTGTTATGATACACACAGTGTAGGTGGTGATGGTCCACACTGTGTAGAGGGAGATGGTCCACACAGTGTAGAGGGTGATGGTCCACACAGTGTGGAGGGTTATGATGCACACAGTGTAGAGGGTGTTGGTCCAGACAGTGTAGTGGGTGATGGTTCAGACAGTGTAGAGGGTGATGGTCCACACAGTGTGGAGGGTGATGATGCACACAGTGTAGAGAGTGATGGTCCACACTGTGTAGAAGGTGATGGTCCGCACTGTGTAGAGGGTGATGGACCACACAGTGTGGAGGGTTATGATGCACACAGTGTAGAGGGTGATGGTCCACACTGTGTAGAGGGAGATGGTCCACGCAGTGTAGAGGGTGATGGTCCACACAGTGTGGAGGGTTATGATGCACACAGTGTAGAGGGTGTTGGTCCAGACAGTGTAGTGGGTGATGGTTCAGACAGTGTAGAGGGTGATGGTCCACACAGTGCAGAGAGTGATGGTCCACACAGTGTAGAGAGTGATGGTCCACAGAGTGTGGAGGGTGATGGTCCACACAGTGTAGATGATGATGATACACACACACACACACAGCAGAGATGTTGTGTGTGCCACTAACACAAATCTTCAACACATCCATTGAAACTGGGCAACTACCTGAGGCGTGGAAGATGGCAAATGTAGTCCCAATTTTTAAGAAAGGAGACAGACACGAGGCATTAAACTACAGACCTGTGTCACTGACGTGTATAGTATGCAAAGTCATGGAGAAGATCATCAGGAGGAGAGTGGTGGAGCACCTAGAAAGACACAAGCTTATAAACGACAACCAGCACGGTTTCAGGGAAGGAAAATCCTGTGTCACAAACCTACTGGAGTTTTATGACAAGGTAACAGAAGTAAGACACGAGAGAGAGGGTGGATAGACTGCATTTTTTGGACTGCAAGAAGGCGTTCGACACAGTTCCTCACAAGAGGTTAATGCAAAAGCTAGAGGAACAGGCACACGTAACAGGAAAAGCACTGCAATGGATCAGAGAATATCTGACAGGGAGGCAACAACGAGTCATGGTACGTGACGAGATGTCAGAGTGGGCACCTGTGACGAGTGGAGTTCCACAAGGGTCAGTCCTAGGACCTGTACTGTTTTGGTATATGTGAATGACATAACGGAAGGGATAGACTCAGAAGTGTCCCTGTTTGCAGATGATGTGAAGTTAATGAGAAGAATCAAATCAGTCGAGGATCAGGCAGGACTACAAAGAGACCTGGACAGGCTGCAAGCCTGGTCCAGTAACTGGCTCCTTGAATTTAACCCTGCCAAATGTAAAGTCATGAATATCGGGGAAGGGCAAAGAAGACCGCAGACAGAGTATAGTCTAGGTGGCCAAAGACTGCAAACCTCACTCAAAGAAAAGATCTTGGGGTGAGTATAATACCGAGCACATCTCCTGAGGCACACATCAATCAGATAACTGCTGCAGCATACGGGCGGCTGGCAAACCTAAGAATAGCGTTCCAATACCTCACTAAGGAATCATTCAAGACTCTGTATACCATATACGTCAGGCCCATACTGGAGTATGCAGCACCAGTTTGGAACCCACACCTGGTCAAGCACATCAAGAAATTAGAGAAAGTGAAAAGGTTTGCAACAAGACTAGTCCCAGAGCTAAGGGAATTGTCCTACGAAGAAAGGTTAAGGAAATCGGTCTGACGACACTAGAGGACAGGAGGGTTAGGGGAGACATGATAACGACATATAAAATACTGCGAGGAATAGATAAGGTGGACAGAGACAAGATGTTCCAGAGAGGGGACACAGAAACAAGGGGTCACAATTGGAAGTTGAAGACTCCTATGAGTCAAAGGGATGTTAGGAAGTATTTCTTCAGTCATAGAGTTGTCAGGAAGTGGAATAGCCTAGAGAGCGACGTAGTGGAGGCAGGAACCATACATAGTTTTAAGACTAGGTTTGATAAAGCTCATGGAGCAGGGAGAGAGAGGACCTAGTAGCAATCAGTGAAGAGGCGGGGCCAGGAGCTATGACTCGACCCCTGCAACCACAAATAGGTGAGTACAAATAGGTGAGTACTCACACACACATACACACACACACACTCATACACACAAACACACACACACTCACACACACCCACATACACACAAACACACACACTCAAACCCACTCTCAGGGAGAGTGACCCAGTAGCGGCCAGTGAAGAGGCGAGGCCAGGAGCTATGAATCGACCCCTGCAACCACAACTAGGTGAGTACACACGCACACACGCGTGGGCTAGTCACAACTTGTAGAGCTCTGTGAATATAAGTGTTTTAAAGGGCTACCCAAGGGTACTGCAGGGGTTATCAAGTGTGTCAGGGTAGTGAACAACCCTTGAAGCAATTTACGAGTTGCCCTGAGCCACATAAGTGTGGGGAGAGCCATAATTTTATAAGTTAACTAGAAATAAATATTTGGTGGCGAGGTCAGAGTGGGCCTAGTGTGCTCCAGGCGACGTTGCCACGTGTGTCACCCTAGATAATAAAGTGAAATAAATATTTGACAAGTGAAAGAAATACAGTGAATAGGTTATATTATATATTGACAAGAAACGAAAGTGGATATACGCCAGAACATCACATCGAGTTGGACAATCTACAGGATACTACACGCTGGACAAGCTGCATCGCATTGCAAGTATTCACCTATGCGTGGTTTTCGGGGTGTCGGGTGTAAGTTCCAATTACCTAACCGCTAAGCTGTTTATGAAAGGTCAACTCTCATAGTAAGATAAGGAATAGGATATCAAGAACTTGGTAACAAATAGCAATTGGTAATTTCTAGTAGAAAAGGGTGAGCAGACAGGTGAATCATAGAATACATTAACTGGTAGATCAGGTGTGTCAGGTCAGGCCAGGTAGCCGAACACTATAGACTATGTGTTACTCGCAGACCCCACATACACACATACATACATACACACTCATACACCATAACACAATTTCACAACTACTTTTCACACAATAAATCCACAAACATATAGTTCCACACACACACACACACACACACACACACACACACACACATTAACTGGTAGGTCAGGTGTGTCAGGTCAGGCCAGGTAGAGAAGCACTGCAGATGACGTGTCACTCGCAAACTCCACATACACACCCATACACCATAACACACAATTTCACCACTACTTTTCACACAACCCACACACACACACATACACACACACACACATACACACACAAAACTAACACACACACACAGGCCCACACACACTCTTTCCCCCTGCTCCCTCCCCCACCTCTCCCCCACTCCTTTCCCTGAACCCCCCTCTCTCACCCACCTCCTCCCCCTCTCCCTCTCCCATTCTCTCTCCACCTCTGCTTCTCTCTCCTTCACTCTCTCCTCATAATCCTCCCTCTTTCCCCCTCCCCACCTCTCTTCCATTTCCCCACTGTCTCCAGTTTATCCTCTCCCTCCCTCCACCCCCACACAAATACTCAGGCAATCTCACCACAAAACAATCACACATAAATACATAGTTTTTCACTCTGTGGCATCTTAAAAATAAAAAAAAATGGGTCCTAGAGAGCAGGAATGAAAACTAGGGGACTGGAGGATGAGTCTGCTAGAGGAGCTTTGCATGAAAATGGAGGAGAGGATAGCTGCAGAAAGCAGGAAGTGGGAGAAGCAAGTCACAACAGCAGAGTCGAAGATACAGAGATTAGAAGAGGAACTGAAAATTTGAAACAGCCTAAAGAACTAAAAAACAATGTGGACATGGTATCAGAAACTGCTACCTCAGTCACAAAGAAGAGGACTGTAGAGAACAAAGTGAAACTATATGCAGAGGCCCTATCAGACCATCGTGGAGCCTGAGAAAAAGAGGGGAGCAGGAATAGGAAGGGAGAAACGTAACTACAAAAGAGGGGACTACACAGACATGAGGAACTTCCTACAAGACGTTCAGTTGGAGAGAGAATTGGCAGGAAAACCAGTAAAAGAAATGATGGGATATGTGACAACCAAATGCAAAGAGGCAGAAGAGAGGTTTGTCCCCAAGGGAAACAGAAGTAATGGGAAGACCAGAACGAGTCCTTGGTTCACCCAGAGGTGTAGGGAGGCAAAAACTAAGTGTAATAAAGAATGGAAAAAGTACAGAAGACAAAGGACCCAGGAAAATAAAGAGATTAGCCGAAGAGCCAGAAACGAATATGCACAGGTAAGAAGGGAGGCTCAGCGACATTTTCATATGAAAATGATATAGCATCAAAAGTCAAGTCTGACCCAAAGCTGTTGTATAGCCACATCAGAAGGAAAACAACAGTCAAGGACCAGGTAATCAGGCTGAGGAAGGAAGGTGGGGAGTTCACAAGAAACGACCAAGAGGTATGTGAGGAGCTCAACATGAGATTTAAAGAAGTATTTACAGAGGAGACAGGAAGGACTCCAGGAATTCAGAATAGGGATGTACACCAACAAGTGCTGGATGAAATACACAACTGAGGAGGAGGTGAAGAAGCTGCTATGTGAACTCGATACCTCAAAAGCGGTGTGACCGGACAACATTTCTCCATGGGTCCTTAGAGAGGGAGCAGAGATGTTGTGTGTGCCACTAACAAAAATCTTCAACACATCCATTGAAACTGGGCAACTACCTGAGGCGTGGAAGATGGCAAATGTAGTCCCAATTTTTAAGAAAGAAGACAGGCACGAGGCATTAAACTACAGACCTGTGTCATTGACGTGTATAGTATGCAAAGTCATGGAGAAGATCATCAGGAGGAGAGTGGTGGAGCACCTAGAAAGACACAAGCTTATAAATGACAACCAGCACGGTTTCAGGGAAGTAAAATCCTGTGTCACAAACCTACTGGAGTTTTATGACAAGTTAACAGAAGTAAGACACGAGAGAGAGGGGTGGATAGACTGCATTTTCTTGGACTGCAAGAAGGTGTTCGACACAGTTCCTCTCAAGAGGTTAATGCAAAAGCTAGAGGATCAGGCACACGTAACAGGAAAGGCACTGCAATGGATCAGAGAATATCTGACAGGGAGGCAACAACGAGTCATGGTACATGACGAGGTGTCAGAGTGGGCACCTGTGACGAGTGGGGTTCCACAAGGGTCAGTCCTAGAACCTGTACTTTTTTTGGTATATGTGAATGACATAACGGAAGGGATAGACTCAGAAGTGTCCCTGTTTGCAGATGATGTGAAGTTAATGAGAATAATTAAATCAGTCGAGGATCAGGCAGGACTACAAAGAGACCTGGACAGGCTACAAGCCTGGTCCAGTAACTGGCTCCTTGAATTTAATCCTGCCAAATGTAAAGTCATGAAGATCGGGGAAGGGCAAAGAAGACCGCAGACAGAGTATAGTCTAGGTGGCCAAAGACTTTAAACCTCACTCAAGGAAAAAGATCTTTGGGTGAGTATAAAACCGAGCACATCTCCTGAGGCACACATCAATCAGATAACTGCTGCAGCATACGGGCGGCTGGCAAACCTAAGAATAGCGTTCCAATACCTCACTAAGGAATCATTCAAGACTCTGTACACCATATACGTCAGGCCCATACTGCAGTATGCAGCACCAGTTTGGAACCCACACCTGGTCAAGCACGTCAAGAAATTAGAGAAAGTGCAAAGGTTTGCAACAAGACTAGTCCCAGAGCTAAAGGGATTGTCCTACGAAGAAAGGTTAAGGGAAATCGGCCTGACAACACTAGAGGACAGGAGGGTTAGGGGAGACATGATAACGACATATAAAATACTGCGAGGAATAGATAAGGTGGACAGAGACAAGATGTTCCAGAGAGAGGACATAGAAACAAGGGGTCACAATTGGAAGTTGAAGACTCCTATGAGTCAAAGGGATGTTAGGAAGTATTTCTTCAGTCATAGAGTTGTCAGGAAGTGGAATAGCCTAGAAAGCGACGTAGTGGAGGCAGGAACCATACATAGTTTTAAGACGAGGTTTGATAAGGCTCATGGAGCAGGGAGAGAGAGGACCTAGTAGCAATCAGTGAAGAGGCGGGGCCAGGAGCTATGAATCGACCCCTGCAACCACAAATAGGTGAGTACAGCACCGGTGGCCTGGTGGCTAAAGCTCTCGCTTCACGCACGTAGGGCCCGGGTTCAATTCCCGGAGGGGCGTAAACATTTTGAAGTGTTTCCTTACACGCACACATACAACAGGCCTAGTGTCTAATCGACATGTGCCTAGGATAAAATGGTAACAAACACACACACACACACATACACACAAACACACACACACGCACGCGCGCACTCACGGGGTCAGTCCTAGGACCAGTGCTGCTTATGGTATAAGTGAACGACATGACGGAAGGAATAGACTAAGTGTCCTTGTTTGCAGACGATGTGAAGAAATGAGGAGAATTCAGTGAAAGGAAGACAAAGCAGGACTACAGTGTGATCTGAACAGGCTGCAGGCCTGGTCCAGCAACTGGCTCCTGGAGTTCAACCCCAGGAAATGCAAAGTCACGTAAATTGGGGAAGGGCAAAGGAGATCGCAGACATAGTACAGTCTAGGGGACCAGAGATTAAAAACCTCATTAAAGGGAAAGGATCTTGGAGTGTGTGTAATACTGCGCACATCTATTGAAGGCACATCAGCCACCTAATATGGGTAACTAACGATCCTAATATGGGTAACGAACTATCCTAATATGGGTAACTAACGAACCTAATATGGGTAACTAACGATCCTAATATGGGTAACTAACGATCCTAAGAAGAGCATTCAGACATCTCAGAAAGGGGTCGTTTTGGACCTTGTACACCGTGTACGTCAGGCCCATATTGGAGTATGCAGCATCAGTTTCGAACCCACACCTGGCCAAGTACGTCAAAGGTTTCCAAAAACACTAGTCCCGGAGCTAAAGGTCAAGACCTACGAGGAGAGGTTAAGGGAAGTCGATCTGACGACAATGAAGGACAGCAGGGACATGATAACGACATATAAAATTCCGAGAGGAATCGACAAAGTTGATAGAGGTAAGATGTTCCAGAGATGGAAGTGGAAAACTCAGATGAGTCACAGGACGCTAGAAATTATTTCTTCAGTCATAGAGTTGTCAGGAAGTGGAATAGTCTGGAAAGAGAGGTAGTGAAGGCAGGTACCATACATAGCTTTAAGAAAAGATATGATAAAGTTATGGAGAAGGGAGAGAGTGGACCTAGTAGCAACCAGTGAAGAAGCGGGACCAGGAGCTATGGATCGATCCCCTGCAACCACAATTAGGTGAGTACAATTAGGTAAGTACACATACGCACACACACATTACAGTATCACATATTTAAAGTCTTAGCAACTGAGACTGTCGTCATCTTACGCATCTTCTCTGTATCCACTAACTATAATGATTATTATTATTATTATTATCTCAATTCCATATTACCATTCAAGAATCTAAACACTTGTAACAATCTAATATCATCATTTAATAATTTTAACAGTTAAATTTCATCATATTGTAATTTGAAAACAATTTTTAACTAGAATAAACTCAATAAATTGCTCTAATATTAAGTACATAGTCTTTAAGTTACTAGATTAAGCTGCCCCTAATGCCATGGCATGTCAGTGGCTCTCCTTGCACTCAAGTTACATTGTAACTACCAATACCTATGTAATCTGCAATGAAATAAAATTTACTTTACTATTGTGAGGAACGCTAACAATATTCTTATCTGTGTTCACCCACAACAAAGAAGATAAATAATGTTTACAAATTGTACATTAATGTTCTCTTACGAAAGTGAACAAAAATAACATCAACAATGTTCTACTATATTATAATTTTAAATAAGGCGAAGAATACAGAGAAATTCATCTTTACATTAAACCTTAAACAATTTGTTAGAATTATGTAGTAGTGAAGGAACATTGATTTACTGACAGAATTTATTGTTGTTAGGTGAACCACAGGTGAACTACAGGTGAAAGTGTAAAATGAACTACAGGTGAAGGTTTAAGGTGAACTACAAGTGAAAGTGTAAGATGAACTACAGGTGAAGGTGTAAGGTGAACTACAGGTGAAGGCGTAAGGTGAACTACAGATCAAAGTGTAAGGTGAACTACAGGTGAAGGTGTAAGGTGAACGTGTAAGGTGAACTACAGGTGAAGGTGTGAGGTGAACTACGAGTGAAGGTACAAGGTGAACTACAGATGAAGGTACAAGGTGAACTACAGGTGAAGGTGTAAGGTGAACTACAGGTGAAGGTGTAAGGTGAACTACGAGTGAAGGTACAAGGTTTACTACAGGTGAAGGTACAAGGTGAACTACAGGTGAAGGTACAAGGTGAACTACGAGTGAAGGTGTAAGGTGAACTACAAGTGAAGGTGTAAGGTGAACTACAAGTGAAGGTGTAAGGTGAACTACAAGTGAATTGTAAGGTGAACTACAGGTGAAGGTGTAAGGTGAATTACGAGTAAAGGTACAAGGTTTACTACAGGTGAAGGTACAAGGTGAACTACAGGTGAAGGTACAAGGTGAACTACGAGTGAAGGTGTAAAGTGAACTACAGGTAAAGGTACAAGGTTAACTACAAGTGAAGGTGTAAGGTGAACTACAGGTGAAGGTGTAAGGTGAACTACGAGTGAAGGTACAAGGCTTACTACAGGTGAAGGTACAAGGTGAACTACAGGTGAGGGTACAAGGTGAACTACGAGTGAAGGTGTAAGGTGAACTACAGGTAAAGGTACAAGGTGAACTACAGGTGAAGGTGTAAGGTGAACTACACATGGACTAGAGACCATGGGAAGAGATGTGTTTCATTCTTCACAGCTTTGAAAATTCTTTTAGAAAACTTGAAAAAAACTTTCTGTAAGAAAATTAAAAACAAACTAAGCTGACCTTTATTTAAGTCTGATATTTGGATGGTCTGGACCGGGACGGTGGATCTATGGATGGTCTGGACCACGACAGGTGATCTATGGGTGGTCTGGACCACGACGGAGGATCTATGGAAGATTTGAACCACGACGGTGGATCTATGGATGGTCTGGACTACGACGGTGGATCTATGTAAGATCTGAACCACGACGGTGGATATATGGATGGTTTGGATCACGACGGTGGATCTATGGATGGTCTGAACCACGACGGTGGATCTATGGATGGTCTGAACCACGACGGTGGATCTAGGGATGGTCTGGACCACGACAGTGGATTTATGAATGGTCTGAACCACGACGGTGGATCTAGGGATGGTCTGGACCACGACGGTGGATCTAGGGATAGTGTGAACCACGACGGTGGATCTGAAGATGGTGTGAACCACGATGGTGGATCTAGGGATGGTCTGGACCACGACGGTGGATCTAGGGATGGTGTGAACCACGACGGTGGATCTGAGGACAGTGTGAACCACGATGGTGGATCTAAGGATGGTGTGAACCACGATGGTGGATCTGAGGATAGTGTGAACCACGATGGTGGATCTGAGGATAGTGTGAACCACGATTGTGGATCTGAGGATGGTATGAACCACGATGGTGGATCTGAGGATGGTGTGAAAAACGACGGTGGATCTGAGGATGGTGTGAACCATGACGGTGGATGTGATGATGGTGTGAACCAGGACGTTATATCTGAGG
>WNWK01051475.1:0-12478 GCA_009830355.1 Cherax destructor
TGCCAGTCTCCCATATGCTGCTGCAGTTATCTGGTTGATGTGTGTTTCCGGAGACGTGATTGGCGTTATACTCACCCCAAGATCTTTCTCCTTTGATGAGGTTTGTAGCCTTTGTCCACCTAGCCTGTACTCTGTCAGCGGTCTTCTTTGCCCTTCTCCGATCTTCATGACTTTGCATTTGGTGGGGTTAAATTCGAGAAGCCAGTTGCTAGAGCAGATGTCAAGCTTGTCCAGGTCTCTTTGAAGTCCTGCTTGGTCTTCATCCGATGTGATTCTCCTCATTAATTTCACATCATCTGCGAACAGAGACACTTCTGAGTCTATCCCGTCCGTCATGTCATTCACATATACCAAGAATAACACTGGTCCTAGGACTGACCCCTGCGGTACACCGCTCGTCACAGGCGCCCACTGTGATACCTCATCACGCACCATGACCCGTTGTGTGTGTGTGTGTGTGTGTGTGTGTGTGTGTGTGTGTGTGTGTGTGTGTGTGTGTGTGTGCGTGTTTCCAGGGGTTGAAATCCAGCTTTTGGGCCCAACAACATATATTTCAGTAGACAGAACATAGTAGTTCTCCATTATTGTGCTCCACCAGTTACACTGTTTGTGAATTGTGAAAGGAACCTGGTTGGTTTCCTTCACAACTAACAAGTATGTCAAGAAGACAAACTTTAATGCCGAAATATGAGACCATAAAAAGACATAAACTGCATTTCGTCTTCAGTGAACTTGAGGTATTGAATACCAAGTAAACCTCTCAGGAGTGAGCAGACTCCTTCGTTAGGGAGGGAGGTCCTGGACCCGGAAGGAGGAAGTCAGGTAATGCTGTCTGTGTTGAAGTGTCAGTCTCTGTTCGCCCTCAGAGTCGCTTCATCCCACTGTCAATTTGAAATTATGAATTTCAGAAGAGAACACTCAGTAGCGCTTGGTTACATACATTGAAAAAAAATTATTCATTAAGAATCAAATAGGAAGGACACACACACACACACACACACACACACACACACACACACACACACACACACACACACACACACTGTAAGAAGGCGTTTGACACAGTTCCACACAAGAGATTAGTGCAGAAGCTGGAGGACCAGGCAGGGATAACAGAGAAGGCACTACAATGGATCAGGGAATACCTGTCAGGAAGACAGCAGCGAGTCATGGTACGTGGTGAGGTGTCAGAGTGGGCGCCGGTGACGAGTGGGGTTCCACAAGGGTCAGTCCTAGGACCGGTGCTGTTTCTGGTATTTGTGAACGACATGACGGAAGGAATAGACTCCGAAGTGTCCCTGTTTGCAGATGATGTGAAGTTGATGAGAAGAATTCAATCGGACGAGGACCAGGCAGAACTACAAAGGGATCTGGACAGGCTGCAAGCCCGGTGGTCTGGTGGCTTGAGCTCTCGCTTCACACACGGAGGTCCCGGGTTCGATTCCCGGCGGGTAGAAACATTTCGACGTGTTTCCTTACACCTGTTGTCATGTTCACCTAGCAGCAAATAGGTACCTGGGTTGTTAGTCGACTGGTGTGGGTCGCATCCTGGGGGACAAGATTAAGGACCCCAATGGAAATAAGACAGACAGTCCTCGATGACGCACTGACTTTCTTGGGTTATCCTGGGTGGCTAACCCTCCGGGGTTAAAAATCCGAAGAAATCTTATCTTATCTTAACCATACATAGCTTTAGGACGAGGTATGATAAAGCTCATGGAGCAGGGAGAGAGAGGACCTAGTAGCGATCAGTGAAGAGGCGGGGCCAGGGGCTGAGTCTCGACCCCTGCAAACACAAATAGGTGAGTACAGATATATATATATATATATATATATATATATATATATATATATATATATATATATATATATATATATATATATATATATATATATATATAGGTAGTAGGTTGGTAGACAGCAACCACCCAGGAGGTACTACCATCCTGCCAGGTGACTGTGAAACAGAAACCTGAAACTGTTTTACATGATGGTAGGATTGCTGGTGTCTTTTTTCTGTCTCATAAACATGCAAGATTTCAGGTACGTCTTGCTACTTATACTTACACTTAGGCCACACTACGCAAACATGTACACGTTTATTGTATACACACTCATCTGAGTTTTCTTTGATTTTATCTTAATAGTTCTTGTTCTTATTGCTTTTCCTTTCATATCCATGGGGAAGTGGAATAAGAATCTTTCCTCCGTAAGCCATGCGTGTTGTAGAAGTCAACTAAAATGCCGGGAACAATAGGCTAGTAACCCTTTTCCTGTATAGCTTACTAAAAAGAAGAAGAAAAACCGTCAAAGTGGGATGTTTGAATGTGCGTGGATGTTGTGCGAATGATAAGAAAGAGATGATTGTAGATGTTATGAATGAAAAGAAGCTGGATGTCCTGGCTTTAAGTGAGACAAAGCTGAAGGGGGTAGGAGAGTTTCAGTGGGAGAAATAAATGGGATTAGATCAGGGGTTTCAAATAGAGTTAGAGCTAAAGAAGGAGTGGCAATAATGTTGAATAATCAGTTATGGCAGGTAAAGAAGGAATATAAATGTATAAATTCAAGGATTATGTGGAGTAAAATAAAGGTTGGATGTGAAAAGTGGGTTATAGTAAGTGTTTATGCACCTGGAGAAGAGAGAAGTGTAGAGGGAGAGAGAGATTTTGGGAAATGTTGAGTGAGTGTGTGGGAGTTTTGAACCAAGTGAGAGAATAATTGTGGTTGGGGATCTTAATGCTAAAGTGGTAAAAATGTTGTGGAGGGAGTAGGTAAATTTGGGGTGCCAGGGGTAAATGTAAATGGGGAACCATTAATTGAGCTATGTGTAGAAAGAGGTTTGGTAATAAGTAATACATATTTTATGAAAAAGAGGATAAATAAATATACAAGGTATGATATAGCACGTAAGGAAAGTAGTTTGTTGGATTATGTATTGGTGGATAAAGGTTGATGAGTAGGCTTCAGGATGTACATGTTTATAGAGGGCAACGGATATATCAGATCATTATTTGGTTGTAGCTACAGTTAGAGTAAAAGGTAGATGGGACAAAAAGAAAATGACAACAGCAAGTAAGAGAGGTAAAAGTGTATAAACTAAGGAGGAGGAAGTTAGGGTGAGATATAAGTAACTATTGGCAGAAAGGTGGGCTAGTGCAAGTAGGAGTAGTGGGGGGGTTGAAGAGAGTTGGGATAGTTTTAAAAATGCAGTATTAGAATGTGGGGCAGAAGTTTGTGGCTATAGGAGGGTGGGTGCAGGAGGAAAGAGGAGTGAGTGGTGGAATGAAGAAGTAAAGGGTGTGATAAAGAGAAAAGGTAGCTTATGAGAGGTTTTACAAAACAGAAGTGTTAATAGAAGAGCAGAGTATATGGAGAGTAAAAGAAAGGTGAAGAGAGTGGTGAGAGAGTGCAAAAGAAGAGCGGATGAAAGAATGGGAGAGGCTCTGTCAAGAAATTTTGCTGAAAACAAGAAAAATTTTTGGAGTGAGATAAACAAGGTAAGAAAGCCTAGGGAACGAATGAATTTGTCAGTTAAAAACAGAGTAGGGGAGTTAGTAGATGGGGAGCTGGAGGTATTGGGTAGATGGCGGGAATATTTTGAGGAACTTTTAAATGTCGATGAAAAGAGGGAGGCGATAATTTCATGTACTGGACAGGGAGGTACAACATCGTTTAGGAGTGAAGAAGAGCAGGATGTGAGTGTGGGGAGGTGCGTGAGGCATTACGTAGAATGAAAGGGTAAAGCAGCTGGAATTGACGGAATCATGACAGAAATGTTAAAAGCAGGGGGATATAGTGCTGGAGTGGTTGGTATTTTTGTTTAATAAATGTATGAAAGAGGGAAGGTACCTAGGGATTGGCAGCGAGCATGTATAGTTCCTTTATATAAAGGAAGGGGATAAAAGAGAGTGTAAAAATTATAGGGGAATAAGTTTACTGAGTATACCAGGTAAAGTGTATGGCAGGGTTATTATTGAAAGAATTAGAGGTAAGACAGAGAGTAGGATTGCAGATGAGCAAGGAGGCTTTAGAGTGGGTAGGGGATGTGTAGATCAAGTGTTTACAGTGAAGCATATATGTGAACAGTATTTAGATAAAGGTAGAGAAGTTTTTATTGCATTTATGGATTTAGAAAAGGCATATGATAGAGTGGATAGGGAGCAATGTGGCAAATGTTGCAAGTGTATGGAATAGGTAGTAAGTTACTGAAGGCTGTAAAGAGTTTTTATGAGGATAGTGAGGCTCAGGTTAGGGTGTGTAGGAGAGAGGAGATTACTTCCGGTAAAAGTAGGTCTTAGACAGGGTTGTGTAATGTCACCATGGTTGTTTAATATATTTATAGATGGAGTTGTAAAAAGTAAATGCTAGGTGTTGGGGGAGGGGTGGGATTAAATTATGGGGAATTAAATGAAAAATGGGAGTTGACACAGTTACTTTTTGCTGATGATACTGTGCTTAGGGGAGATTCTAAAGAAAAGTTGCAAAGGTTAGTGGACGAGTTTGGGAGAGTGTGTAAAGTAGAAAGTTAAAAGTGAACATAGATAAGAGTAAGGTGATGAGGGTATCAAACGATTTAAATAAAGAAAATTGGATATCACATTGGAGAGAGGGATTATGGAAGAAGTAAATGTTTTCAGATATTTGGGAGTTGACGTGTCAGCGGATGGGTTTATGAAGGATGAGGTTAACCATAGAATTGATGAAGGAAAAAGGTGAGTGGTGCATTGAGGTATCTGTGGAGACAAAAACGTTATCCATGGAGGCAAAGAAGGGAATGTACGAAAGTATAGTGGTACCAACACTCTTATATGGGTGTGAAGCATGGGTTGTAAATGCTGCAGCGAGGAGGAGGCTGGAGGCAGTGGAGATGTCTTGTCTAAGGGCAATGTGTGGTGTAAATATTATGCAGAAAATTCGGAATGTGGAAATTAGGAGAAGGTGTGGAGTTACTAAAAGTATTTGTCAGAGGGCTGAAGAGGGGTTGTTGAGGTGGTTTGGTCATTTAGAGAATGGATCAAAGTAGAATGACTTGGAGAGCGTATAAATCTGTAGGGAAGGAAGGCGGGGTAGGGGTCGTCCTAGAAAAGGTTGGAGGGAAGGGGTAAAGGAGGTTTTGTGGGCAAGGGGCTTGGACTTCCAGCAAGCATTTGTGAGCGTGTTAGATAGGAGTGAATGGAGACGAATGGTTTTGGGACATGACGATCTGTTGGAGTGTGAGCAGGGTAACATTTTGTGAAGGGATTCAGGGAAACCAGTTAATTGATTTAATTGGACTTGAGTCCTGAAATGGGAAGTACAATGCCTGCACTTTAAAGGAGGGGTCTGAGATAGTGACAGCTGGGAGGGACTTTTCTCAGCTGTCGTATCTGAGCTCCTCTGCAAAGACAGTGATTATGTATGAGTGTGGTGAAAGTGTTGAATGATGATGAAAGTATTTTCTTTTTGGGGATTTTCTTTCTTTTTGGGTCACCCTGCCTCGGTGGGAGACGGCCGACTTGTTGAAAAAAAAAAAAAAAAATATATATATATATATATATATATATATATCATTCCTTTCGATTATAATATATATGCATATCACATATATAAAATATATATAAAATAACAATATAGGAAGACTAGGAAAGCGTAATGAGATGAGACTGATAGTTTGCATTAGCATTCTCCTTAGTCTCTCTTCTGTCTAATTAATTCAGGAGGACATAAATACAATTACTTGCATTAATTTCGGTGTATTGACTTCGGATTAATAATTAATATATTGAAGAACATTTTTTATGGGGTAATCTCAAGGAAAATTAATGTAATGAATAGACGTTTATAATTTTATTGGATATATCATTAATATGATGGGTTCTCTCTCTCTCTCTCTCTCTCTCTCTCTCTCTCTCTCTCTCTCTCTCTCTCTCTCTCTCTCTCTCTTTCCTTACTCACATAACAGCAGTAAATAAAAATATATTACATTAATTATTAAATTTATTGCATTTTTCAAGACATGCTTCCACAAATTTATCAAAATGGATCTATAAATTGTCATAATGTTTCAGCCAGCAGTGATGAACGAGACACTGGTATCATTTTTATTAGTGAGTTCTTTTGGCAAAACTAAAAAGGTTAATTTTACGGAAAAATAAATGAGCTCTCTTGTCCGATTAATGAATTATTATTATTATTATTATTATTATTATTATTATTATTATTATTATTATTATTATTATGTTGTTGTTGTATTTGATGCTGTTGTTTTTGTTAATTTTGCATTTAAGTTCCAAATTTGTAACCGTAATTCGGTACGTATTAAAGGAGAGTTAATCAATTTTGATGCTAGGAAGCAGAGGATAACTCCGGTGCCTTGAATAAAGAACCGTTTATTAAGGCATAATAATATATATATATATATATATATATATATATATATATATATATATATATATATATATATATATATATATATATAATTATAATAAAAATGAAAATATTGAAGAACAAGTACAAGAATGTAAAATAAGTCTACGGTGTTGACACATAATATTTGACTACCTTGTTACCTGATTTACCTGTAACTTGTTTTAGTTTGGTCTCAGGCTACATTTCATTTTAATAATAATAATAATAATAATAACCGTAATAGTAATTATTATTTTTACTGTCTTTTGTATTGACAGGTTTATGTTGTGTTGCAGGGGATATGTGCGTGCAACAGGTGCATGCGAATTCATGCGCACGAGAGCTTACGAACGCACACATATATACACACGCATACACATGCATTCAGTCTCATTTTTTAAACCGGGTTTTACAATGTAAGGTTTAATTGTTCCTAACTTTATTTACAAGCTAAAAGCTGTTGCCTACTTCTCTCTCTCACTCTCTCTCTCTCTCTCTCTCTCTCTCTCTCTCTCTCTCTCTCTCTCTCTCTCTCTCTCTCTCTCTCTCTCTCTCTCTCTCTCTCTCTCCTAAAACATATTTAGTATTTGCTAGATATTACAAACCAATCAATTCGTGATGAGAAACACAAATGGGACTTTAGGTTGACTCTCTCACTCGGGACAATTCTCAGTGTAATTCTCCCTCACTTTTGACTAAGAAGTTTCCCATTATCTCGTCTATACTTTTTTTTCACTTCATGAATTTTCACGGTGCAGGATTTCGTCTTTCTTGCTGTTGTGAGGACCAACTTATTACTTATTAAAATATTTTTGGGCCTATGTTGCGCTGGCAATCATTGTGCTCCCAATCATTTTTTTTATTTTTTTTCTGTACATAATTTTGATAGGTTCTGTAAGTTTCTCGAGGGGTTGGTATTGAGGTAGAGTGGTTGGTATTGAGGTAGAGTGGTTGGTATTGAGGTAGAGTGGATGGTATTGAGGTAGAGTGGTTGGTATTGAGGTAGAGGGGTTGGTATTGAGGTAGAGTGGTTGGTATTGAGGTAGAGTGGTTGGTATTGAGGTAGAGGGGTTGGTATTGAGGTAGAGTGGTTGGTAGAGTAGATGGTTAATTGGGCTTTAAGCTTGTCGATTACTTCAAGAGTCTTTATGACTCCAGGTCACCTGTTCACCACCTGCCAAGGTCCTACCTATCTTTTTATCCTCATTTTCTTTTATTACTCATCTCATTCTCTCCCGGCTTCCTCTACGTATTTTTCTCTCTTGGTGAATTTATATCTACTTTCCTTATTTTCACCAACCTATCTTCATCTCTTTTTGCTCTGTTACCTCTCCTCACATCCTCATCTTCACCTCCCTTTGTTCCCCTATCTCTTCTTATTCACCTGTCCTCACCTCATTCACACCTGAATCATCCTGATCTGTTAATACCCATCTTCCCGGGGAAGACATCCTTGATTATCAACCAAAACTTTGCGACTCTAATAGACCAAATGCACCCAACAAAGTCGCTCCCCCACGTAGAGACATGCAGAGTCGTAAGTAGGACAGTCATGGGACAAGGAGAGACATTAAGTTGGTACGTCTTGGGTAATGTCAAAGTCTTGCCACATTGTCCCCTCAGGAGACGTCTGCACCATCAAGGTTGTCTAGGGAGGCAATAGCCTCACACCATAATGCTCTTAATGCAAAACAATAGTGAGATGATGGGGTGGAGATTGCTTCTTCCGTTCAAATGTTGCAAAGTGCTTTAGTTTCTCGCTAATTGAGGCGAGATTTGCCGGTTGTCTTAAGAGGTAAAAATATCTTGCTCATTGCCCCTGTGGATGTATTGTGTCTATCTCTTTAGTAGATGTAACATAAATTTAATATGGAAATATAAACACATAAGCAGTATAATGTGATCCTTAATGACGACGTTTCGCCCACACAGTGGGCTTTACCAAGTCACAAACACATTATACTGCTTATGTGTTTATATTTTCATTGTGTCCGTATTTTATACCATTTATTTCCATAAATTTAATATATTTATTTAGAGCACTAAATACGTATGGGTTAATCAACGATAGGAGTGGTGGATGTGCGACCTCAACCAGACTTTACTTTTCAGAATCTAAATTCGCAACTTTCTATAATTAAAGAGTAAAATACTTACGCTGCTGTACAGACTAATTTCTTCTACAAGTCTGAGAGCAGCGCTAAGCTGCCATAGTCCCCGCTGTTTTTATCAACTAAATATAAATGAATATATAAAAAAATACCACAGTGAAATAGGAAATAAAACCTGAGCACTTTCATGTGGTTACACACATTTTGCTATTCCTCTGAAGATGTATGTGTGAGCACATGAAAGCGCGCAGGTTTAATTTCCTATTTTCACTACGGTGTTTTATATATTAGTGTGCAACTACAATTGCATTCTTGATGAAGACACAAATACAGTTGAGTTCTTTTATTTGCAGAACTTTTCACTCGTGTGCTTTGTCAAGTATATAACATTTATTACACAAATAACCAGCTCATAGGAGAAACTTATCACGACGTTTCGGACCGAACTGGACCATTAATTAGTGACTAGTTAATGGTCCAAGTCGGACCGAAACGTCGTCATAAGTTTATTTTTCTTATGTGCGGGTTATTTGTGTATTATGCCTTTTTGTCCTATACATCATTCATGACATAAAGCCCAGTCTTGGGCGAAACGTTGTGCTAATAAAAGACTCCACTGTATTTGTCCTTTTCTGTCGACATCTCTCTATTGTAACAACTTGTTATATGATCGAGATAATTCAGATATCTGTGTGTAAAACAGGATATAAGAACATAAGAAAGAAGGAGCACTGCAGCAGGCCTACTGGCCTACGCCTTCAGCTGACTTGCATCTCTCCCTCGCTGCTTGATAATGGTTTGAAACAGAGGCCGAAACTCCACCAAGGTCTCCTTTTCAAATTGTGGGTTAGCGTTTAAGTGGTTAGCTATGTAAGGATCATATGAAAAATGATTTTGGGGTGGGCTAAAAGAATCGCAAATTTTCTGTTCGCCATTGATCTAGTTTTGACTTCAAAGGAGAGAGTCGATGGTATTCAGATCGAGACAATATACTTCCACTGTGTTTCGACGATACCACCACATTTTTCCCAAAACCAAAATAGTTTAACATCTGCAAGTGTAAAGAGGCTACACACAGCTCAAAGACTCCTAGTAACTGGTGTTGGTCAAACTTTTTCTAGCAGTCAGCCTTCCCCAGACACTGTTTTAAAGGATAGTGCCTTAGACAGACACCAGTATCTCCTGCTATGTCTGTCTATCCACTAAAACATTTCTCTGCTATCTCGTAATAATACGATTACAATCTAACTTTCCGTGGGTTTAAGTCCTACCCGTTACGTGATTTTTATCCTACTTTCTATATGTACTAATTAAAAAATATTAATGAAACTATTACTGCCTACTGGTTATACCTATTATTTCACTTCCTCACCCGTTTATCTAATAAAATTGTCTTGACAGCAGTCCTAAGCTTTACCCAAGTGAAACACACCTGCCACCCCTACAGTGGTTTGTTTACAAATTTGTCATTGCGATTTCGTGAGTCGACAGACAAATGGCTCAACCAGATAACTTCCGAATCACTTTCTCTCCTAATAAACTGGAGAATCACTTTTCCAAAACACATAAACAACCAGTTACACAAGATATACCAGGAGTCTATCAGATTCAAAGTTAAAATTAAGTCAGGTTAACATTAGGAAGACGGGACGGACGCTATCAACGAGACTCATCGAACTCAAAAGGGCAATTCCCTATGGACAAGGAAACTCAGCTGTATATTCAACATGTGAATAATAACAATCACTATATTTATTGGGAAGATTTTGCTATTACATAAATCTAACTGCAGCTACAGACGAAAAATCATAGAATTAACTTTAATTGCCACCTTCTACTAACTAGATGCTGCTCTAAATTTCGCCTTTAAAAAGTATGTACCAGCAACCAACATAAACCAGAACTCTAGCATGGTAATTGGAATAACATAACTAAGCAGTGCTGTGGGAATGTTGGCCCATGTTGCAGTTGGTTTCACTTATCTGCTTCCTGACCTCAAGCTCCACACACACCTCTCACACACCTCTCACACACCTCTCACACAACTCTCATACACCTCTCACACACCTCTCACACACCTCTCACCCACCTCTCACACACCTCTCACACACCTCTCATAACCTGACGCTCAACGTGTTATTGTTTTCACCTGAGGGATTCATTATATGTATGTAAACACGTTCCTATCTCACACTTTGTAACTGCTGAAGAGGACTCGATTTGGGGTCTAAATATGCATACTAAGTTATCTTCTGTTTTTGTCTCACTGTTGGCTATTACTTTACTTAAAATATATATATATATATATATATATATATATATATATATATATATATATATATATATATATATATATATATATATATATATATATATATATATATATATATATATTATAACTTTCCTTCCTTCCTTTATTCACTCTATTGCTCTCTCTCTCTTATTTGCTCTCTTACAAATTCACTAGTTCTTTCGCTTTCACACTAACTCTCCTCCTCTCTCTTTTTCTATCTCTTACCCCCCTCTCAGTTGTCGTTTCTCTCAATCACATATTCACACCCATCTCTGCCACAGACATCAGGATCTTCCAGTCTTCTGGGAGAGAGGTGTGTATGGAGCAGTGGCCAGACGAGAATCTTCGTATCTACTACACAGTAGCGCTGATGATACTACAGTACTTCCTCCCTCTCGTTGTGCTCATCTTCACCTACTCCAGGTGAGTGTTCCCCTCAGGAGGGGGCGCCTGGATGCAGGTGAAGGTGTAAATAAAACTTGCAATTAAGATTTTGGGATTGTGGTGTGAAGACGCCTCGCCCACCAGGGACCATGAACTTGTAGTAAGCTGTTTATATATATACTGTTTATATATATATATATATATATATATATATATATATATATATATATATATATATATATATATATATATTTATATATGTGTGTGTGTGTGTGTGTGTGTACTCACCTAGTTGTACTCACCTAGTTGTGGTTGCAGGGGTCGAGACATAGCTCCTGGCCCCGCCTCTACACTGGCCGCTACTGGGTCACTCTCCCTGCGCCATGAGCTTTATCATACCTCTTCTTAAAGTTACTATGTATGGATCCTGCCTCCACTACATCACTTCTCAGACTATTCCACTTCCCGACAACTCTGTGACTGAAGAAATACTTCCTAACATCCCTGTGATTCATCTGAGTCTTCAACTTCCAACTGTGTCCCCTTCTTGCTGTGTCCCATCTCTGGAACATTCTGTCTCTGTCCACCTTGTCAATTCCTCTCATTATCTTATATGTCGTTATCATGTCCCCCCTATCTCTCCTGTCCTCCAGTGTCGTCAGGTCGATTTCCCTTAACCTCTCCTCGTAGGACATACCCTTAGCTCCGGGACTAGTCTTGTTGCAAACCTTTGCACTTTCTCTAGCTTCTTTACGTGCTTGGCTAGATGTGGGTTCCAAACTGGTGCTGCATACTCCAGTATGGGGCCCAACGTCACAGTGTCAGGGTCCTGAACGATTTCTTTATTAAGATGTTGGAATGCTGTTCTTGGTTTGCTAGGCGCCCATATGCTGCAGCAGTTATTTGGTTGATGTGCGCCTCAGGAGATTGCCTGGTGTTATACTCACCCCCAAAATCTTTTTTCCCTTTATTGAGGTTTGCAGTCTCTGGCCCCCTAGGGCTGTACTCCGTCTGCGGCCTTCTTTGCCCCTTTCCCCCCAAAAATTAAAGACTTTGCACTTAGTGGGGTTGAACTCAGGAGCCAAGCTGGACCAGGCTTTAAGCCTGTCCCGATCCCCTTTTTAGTTCTGGGGGGTGTGTGTGTGTGTGTACTCACCCTATTTGTACTTTACCCATTTGTGGTTGCAGGAGTCGAGTCATGGGGGCCCCCCCCCGCCTTTTTCAATATTTCTACTAGGTCCCTCTCTCCCTGCTCCATGGCTTTATCAAAACCCAGTCTTAAAACTATGTATGGTTCCTGCCT
>WNWK01051476.1:0-12478 GCA_009830355.1 Cherax destructor
CAAAACAGCAGCCAAAAGACAAACAACCTTCCACAACCTGCTCAATTCAGGAATTCCAATGACAAACTGCGAGTGGTATCCACGTCACCTTTGTCATTGTTAAACTCGCATTTTAATTGGCTGAACCGAGTCGTTGATTTGATGATGGGGCCCCATCGCCAAACCCTTAACGATGGTTCGCTGGTTGGAGGGGAGCCTATGTGGGTGTGTTTAACATGCTCCTAATAAAGGTTACGTACCCTTTGCATGCAACAATTGGTAAGGTAACAACAGATGGTGCACTCAGCATAATTGGTAAGGTTACAACAGATGGTACTCTCAGCATGATTGGTAAGGTTACAACAGATGGTGCACTCAGCATGATTGGTAAGGTTACAACAGATGGTGCACTCAGCATGATTGGTAGAAGCAGGATTTGTAAATCTGTTTGCAGATGTTGGTGATCCACTGATATTCTTTCATTGCATCATACACGAGGCTTAATGTGCAAAACCTGGTGGTCTAAAAGAACTTCAAGAAGTGATGCCAACAATCACCAAGATTGTTAACTACATCTCTGTACGTCCTTTGAATAAAAGACAATTTCAGAATTTATTGAAGGTGGATTCGGTGTATAAACGACTAACAATGTACAACAATGTTCGTTGGCTTAGTCGAAGTTTTGTTTTGAAATGATTTGTTGAATGTCTGGATGAGGCAAATCTCTTTTTTAGTAACCAACAAATGTCTTATAAAGAAATGTCTGATGTCGCATGGGTTTGTACTGGTGTTTTTTTCAGATTCTTGCGAACATTTAAATGATTTGAACATTAAATTACAAGGCTCTGGTAAAACACTTAAGAACATAAGAACATAAGAAAGAAGGAACACTGCAGCAGGCCTACTGGCCCATGCGAGGCAGGTCCAAATCTCCAACGGCTTAAGCCAATGCCCCGACCAGCCAGGTCAGGTTACATTCACTTAAGGAAGGAGCACTGCATCTGACCTAGTAGCACAACCTAGTCAGGACCAATTCACACCCAACCGCACCCACTCATATAATTGTCCAGTCGACCACCTGGTCAGGTCACTTCCACTTAAGGAATTAGTACAGGTCAGGTTACATTCACTTAAGGAAGGAGCACTGCATCTGACCTAGTACAAGCTCACACCCATCCACACCCACTCATGTATTTATCTAACCTATTTTTAAAACTACACAACGTCTTAGCATCTATGACGGTACTCGGGAGTTTGTTCCACTCATCCACAACTCTATTACCAAACCAGTGCTTTCCTATATCCTTCCTGAATCTGAACTTTTCCAACTTGAAACCATTGCTGCGAGTCCTGTCTTGGTTGGATATTTTCAGCACGCTATTTACATCCCCTTTGTTTATTCCTGTTTTCCATTTGTACACCTCAATCATATCCCCCCTAATTCTACGCCTTTCTAGAGAGTGCAGATTCAGGGCCCTCAGTCTATACTCATAGGGAAGATGTTATGTTTGATTACATAAAGGCATTTGAAATGAATCTAGGAGTTTTTAAGAGGGACATAGATAGTGAAAGGTTTAGATACTTTCCAAACATAAAGAGATACATCAATGATCTCCCAATGGATGTTAAAACAGACAGCCAATGTCTTCAAACACTATTTTTAAACATCATTGAGTCAACTGTTAAGCAGTTCTCTACAATATTTGCTAAGTTCACAGAACTTGAAGTGACTGCAAAATTCATTAAGTTTTCAGACAGTATAAAACTGGATGAACTAAACTTGCAGATGTTTATATGGATAGATATGCAGGATTTTAAAATGCAGTTGATTGAATTTCAAAGTAGATCAATTTGGAGACAGAAATTTGTTGACCTTAAAGCTAACTTGGAAAATATTTAAAAGGAGTGACTAGAGACGGAAGTAACAGAGAAATGCGGAAAACGAGTTATTAAAGACTTGGAAAAATGTTGTCTGAAGAACCTTGCAACATTACTATCCGTTTTTTCATCTACTTGTTCTTGTGAATCATTGTTTTCAGTGATGAACTTTGTTAAGTCTCAAGATAATAGCAGCCTTGCGGGTGACACTAGCAGCGCTGCATATCTCTCAAGGTTACAAAATATAAGACTGATATACATTATCTGGCATCAGTGATGCACCACCACAAGTCATCAGTGATGCACCACCACAAGTCATCAGGTTGAAGGATAGGCTGATAAAATCTTTATTGTCCAATTGAGACTATTTTTTTTATTTTTCACGGAGAGATATTATTTTTGTGAGTGATATGTATTGTGGTACTTGTATTAAAATCATATAGAGGAGATAAGTGTGGATGAGAGTGGAATGTGGATTCTGAGAATTGTTACGTGAATGTTTTTGGGAATTTTGAGTCGACATAATTGTTCTGGGAGACATAAATGACAGTATGGGAGAAACTGTTGTGGAAGATGTCATAGGAAAATACAGCAACATAAACGAACGGTAACTTGCAACAAAATTAAAGTGACAAGCAAGAACAGTTCAGTGACAAATAAAAAAGAGCACAGTAAACGGTACAGTTACACAGAAGAACAATATGATAACACAAAACAACGATATTTAAACAGGCAAGAACAGTACGGTAACATACAAAATAGTACAGCACCATACAAGAACAGTACCAGAATATAGTGAAACAATACAGTAATATAATAAGTACAATAACATTAAAAAATGCGGTTACACAAGGCAATGACAAACAAGTACAGTAATACATGAAAACAATACATTAAATCCGAGAGAAATACAACAACACACGAGAACTGTATCGTGAAACACAAGAACAATACAGTAACATAGAACAGAACAGTAACACTCAAGTATCGTACATCAACATACAATAACAACAGAGTAAAACACTGGAACAGAAGGTTAACATACTAGTAAATAAAAGATCATTGTACAAGACATTAAGGAGATTTACCAGCCAAGTTATTACCTGGAGGTTACCTGGGGAGGGTTCCGGGGGTCTGTGACCAGGCCTCATGGTGAATCAGAGCCTGATCAACCAGGCTGTTACTGCTGGCCGCACGCAGTCCGACGCACGAACCACAGCCTGGCTGGTCAGGCACTGACTTTAGGTGCCTGTCCAGTGCCTGCTTGAAGACAGTCAGGGGTCTATTGGTAATCCCCCTTATGTATGCTGGGAGGCAGTTGAACAGTCTTGGGCCCCTGACACTTACTGCGTTGTCTCTCTACGTGCTATTGGCACCCCTACTTTTCATTGGGGGGGATGTTGCATCGTCTGCGAGTCTTTTGCTTTCGTAGAGAGTGACTCTCGTGTGCAAGTTTGGAACTAATCCCTCTAGGATTTTCCAAGTGTATATAATAATGTATCTCTCCCGCCTGCGTTTTAGGGAGTACAGGTTTAGGAACTTCAAGCGTTCCCAGTAATTGCGGTGGTTAATCGCAGTTATGTGTGCTGTGAAGGTTCTCTGCACATTTTCTACTTCGGCAATTTCACCTGCCTTGAAAGGTGCAGTTAGTGTGCAGCAATATTCCAGCCTAGATAGAACAAGAGACCTGAAAAGTGTCATCATGGGCTTGGCATCCCCGGTTTTGAAGGTTCTCATTATCCATCCTGTCATTTTTCTAGCAGATGCGATTGCTAGAGTGTTATGGTCCTTGAAGGTGAGATCCTCTGACATGATCACTCCCAGGTCTTTGACATTAGTTTTTCGCTCTATTGTGTGGTTGGAATTTATTTTATACTCCGATGAAATATTAATTTTCTCACGTTATCCATATCAGAGTAATTGAAATTTCTCATCATTGAACTTCATATTGTTTTTTACAGCCCATTTAAAGATTTGGTTGATGTCTTCTTGGAGTCTTGCAGTGTCTTCAATGGTGGACACTGGCAAACAGATTCGGGTGTCATCTGCAAAGGAAGACACGGCACTGTGGTTTATATCCCTGTCTATGTCCGATATGCGGATGAGGAACAAGATGGGAGCGAGTGCTGTGCCTTGTGGAACAGAGCTTTTCACAGAAGCCGCCTCAGACTTTACTCTGTCGAGTCACAGCTCCTGGTCGCTACTAGGTCACCACACTTGACTAAGATCACACCTCACCATGACCTCACCTAACAATGACCACACTTCACTACGACCACACCTCACTATGACCACACCTGACTTTGAACACAATTCACCATGGCCTCACCTCATTATGACCACTCCTCACTATAACCTCACCTAACTATGACCACCTCTCACCCATCATGATTCACACCTGGGAGTTCATCTGAGGGGACACAGATGGACTTCTGGACACACGGAACTAGGGAAAGCACCAACAACGGAAGTGGGAAAGGGGAGGAAGACTAAACATAAACCACACCTCACTATGAACACACCTCACTATGACCACAATTCACCATGGCCTCACCTCATTATGACCACACCTCACTATGACCAATATCACTATAACCTCACCTAACTATGACCACCCCTCACCATGATCCACACCTGGAGTTCATCTGAGGGGACACAGAGGACTTCTGGAGACACGGAACTAGGGAAAGCAACAAAACAACTGGAACTGGGAAGGGTGACATGGCACGGATGGACATCCCCACCTGACACACCACACCTCATTACGACTACACCTCAAACATGATCACACCTAACCTCATTACTCACCTAACCTCACTCACTAACCTCATTACTATGACCACACCTCATTACACACCTATACCACATTCACATTACACCTAACTATACACCCTAACTATTACCCACACCTAACCATGACCAACTCACATGATCCACACCTGGGAGTTCATCTGAGGGGACACAGATGGACTTCTGGACACACGGAACTAGGAAAGCACCAAAACAACCCTGGAAGTGTGGAATGGTTGACATCCGGAGGATGAGACCTGGAAACATGAACCACACTTCACTATGACACCTCACCTCAATATGACTAGAGCACACCTCACTATACCTTACTATGACCACACCTGTCTATGTCACACATACACACACATGTATGTGTGACATATATCAACACATGTGTGTGTATATCCACCAATCAGTACTGTGTGCCAGTCTGGGACACTATTATGAAGCTAGTAAACTTCCTTCCATCAACGTCATCACTACAACACCGTCTACTCCGAAGCTGTTTAACTGAGGTCGATGCTTGCTATGAGGATTTACTTGTGTACAACAATGTGAGATGGTGCAGTAAGGGAAGGGTGTCGTAGCGATTTTGGGCAATCAGGAAAGAGTCACAGCTTCTGATCGTTACTGTCTAAGATCACACCTCACTATGACCTCACCTCGCTATGACCTCACCTCACCATGATCCACACCTGGGAGTTCCTCTGAGGGGACACAGATGGACTTCTGGACACACGGAACTAGGGAAAGCACCAAAATAACCTGAAGTGAAAAATTTAGAAGGGTTGACATCCGGGGGCCCACGGATGGAAACATAAACCACACCTGACTATGACCACACCTCACCATGACCTCACCTAACAATGACCACACCTCACTATGACCACACCTCACTATGACCACACCTCACTATGACCACTCCTCACTATAATCTCACCTAGCTATGACCACCCCTCACCTAGCTATGACCACCTCTCACCTAACTATGACCACCTCTCACCCATCATGATTCACACCAGGGAGTTCATCTGAGGGGACACAGATGGACTTCTGGACACACGGAACTAGGGAAAGCGCCAAAATAATCTGAAGTGAGAAGTGTGGAAGGGTTGATATCAGGGGGCACACCTGTCTATGACCTCACCTAACTACTATGACCTCACCTAACTTACTATGACCTTACATCAGTGTGATCCACACCTCACAATGACCACACCTCATTATGACCACCTCACAACGACCACACATCACCATGACCACGCCTCACTACGGCCACACCTCGCTATGACCACACCTCACCATGATCCACACCTGGGAGTTCATCTGAGAGGACACAGATGGACTTCTGGACTAGGGATGTATCGGATGTGAAAAATTTAAATATCCGGTATGCGGATATGTATACGGATGTCTTACTTATTTTGCGGATGCGGATGCGGATATCTGCTTACAGTAAAATACGGATGCGGATGCGGATATCTGCTTACAGTAAAATACGGATGCGGATGCGGATATCTGCTTACAGTAAAATGCGGATGCGGATTACGGATGTCACATTTTGACATCCGGGCGGATGCGGATGCGGATTTTGCAGGACAGTCATAAAATACCTGATTTTTGTTTTTTTTTACCATAAGAACATAAGAAAGGAGGAACACTCTAACAGGCCTACTGGCCCATACTTAGCAGGTCCATGTCAAAACCAACCCACCAAAAATATTTGTCCAACCCATCCCCATCCAAGCAAGAAGCCCCGACAACCACCCCCCCAACCATTGTGCAAGTCCTTTTCAAATCCAACCCTTCTCACTCACAACCCCTCTCACTCACAACCCCTCACAAGAACACAGAATGTTAAGTAAAAGGACACAAATGCAACTAATGAGACATTTTATTGTGGCAACGTTTCGCTCTCCAGGAGCTTTGTCAAGCCGTTATAAACAATGCATGGACACACAGGGTATATATAGGTTCAATGAGACAATAAAATGTCTCATTAGTTGCATTTGTGTCCTTTTACTTAACATATTGTCGGTAATTCTACCAATATTAATACAAGAACACAGAAATAAGGAACAATGCAGCAAGCCAACTGGTCCACACTAGGTAGGTCCCCCTCTAACCCAAAACCAATCTCACAAACAAAAACGCCTACCCAACCCATCTACTCCATCCATGGAATATGCTTTGATAATTAGGGCACTATAAAATAGGGTACTGAAGGAGCTGACGCACCTGGTTCACCACAAGAGCACCAAAGTAGCTGAAGTAGGTGGTGGCCAAGGGTTAGGCAAGTGAAGAATTCCCTGTATTATGATACCAAGATGTTGCTGTGTCAGACAGTAACTCCAGGTTGATGGACTGACCACCTCAAACTCCTCCTGTTCTTCATGATTCTCCTTTGTATGGACTGATGAAGCCACTGTGTGGCGAAATGTTTCCTCAATAAAGATACATCAGAACATAAGAAAGGAGGAACACTGCAGCAGGCCTGTTGGCCCATACTAGGCAGGTCCTTCCCAATCCATCCCACTAACAGAATATTTGGTCAACCTAATTTTCAATGCATATGTGTCTAATAAACACATAAGCAGTATAATGTGATCCTTTATTGTGTTTATGTTTCCATTGTGTCGATATTTTATACCATTTATTTCCATTGCATGTGTCTAATTTATCAGCCTAGTAGGGTTATTGAAGCTAGCACCTTGGGTAGTTTTAAATTAGGTTGGATAAATTCATGAGTGAGAGGGTTGGATTTGAGTGGGACTTACACATGAGTAATATAATTATCAAAGCTTATTTCTTGGATAGAATTGAAAATTTGGTTGGGCAAATATTCTATTAGTGGGGTGGATTGTGAAGGACCTGCCTAGTATGGGCCAAGAGGCCTGCTGCAGTATTCCTCCTTTCTTATGTTCTCTCTCTGCACAGGTCATTAAGTTATAATATTTGAAGCTGCAATGTTAATTTGTAAATCATAAGAACAAGTTTGTGTAGATGAATGGTTCAGAGAACGACAAGTTATAAATTAGACACATATGCAACATTTGGGTATCTTTATTGAGGAAACGTTTCGCCACACAGTGGCTTCATCAGTCCAATACAAAGAAGAAAGGTGTAAGGAGAGGAGGAGTTTTGAGGTAATCAGTCCCTCGGACTGAACACATGGATTCCAGTCCGAGGGACTGATTACCTCAAAACTCCTCCTCTCCTTACACCTTTCTACTTTGTATTGGACTGATGAAGCCACTGTGTGGCGAAACGTTTCCTCAATAAAGATACCCAAGTGTTGCATATGTGTCTAATTTATAACAAGTTTGTGGGAAACAAACATGCAATTTAGGTTATAATATCCGCCACATCCGCTTTGTTAGGCCCGGATGCGGATGCGGATGCGGATATTTATTTAATAGTGATTACGGATGCGGACGCGGATGCGGATGTCTCACTTAGCAAAAATACGGATGCGGATGCGGATGCGGATGTCTCATTTAGAAAAAATACGGATGCGGATGCGGATGTCTCATTTAGAAAAAAATACGGATGCGGATGCGGATGCGAATGTAAGAATTTATGCGGATGCTCCGGGGATGCGGATGTGGATACGGATATCCGATACATCCCTATTCTGGACACACGGAACTAGGGAAAGTGTGTGGAAGGGTTGACATCACGGATGAAACATGAAACACACCTGACTATGACCTCACCTAACTATGACCACTCTTCACCTATGACCACTCTTCACCTATGACCACTCTTCACCTATGACCACACCTGAATGAACATTTTAAGCCAGCCGGAGCATAATCTAACTATGACTGCACCTCACTTAACTGTGACCTCAGCTAACTCTGATCTCATGTAACTTTGACCTCACATATGACCACAACTATGATCTCACCTAACTATGACCACACCTGTCTATGACCTCTCCTAACTCTGACCACACCTCACTATAACCTCACCTATGACTACACCTCAATATGACCTCCTCTTGCTATGTTCGTACCTGGGAAAGTTCACCTGAGGGGACACAGATGGACTTTTGGACACACGGAATTAGGGAAAGCGCCAAAACAACTGGAAATGGGAAGTGTGGAAGGGTTGACATCCGGGGGCCCACGGATGGAGACCTGGAAACATAAACCACACCTGCAGTACACAAACTAACATAGTCTGATGTGGTCATAGACAGGTGTGGTCATAGTCAGGCGTGATCATGGATAGGTGAGGTCATAGTCAGGCGTGATCATGGATAGGTGAGGTCATAGTCAGGCGTGATCATGGATAGGTGAGGTCATAGTCAGGTGTGGTCATGGATAGGTAAGGTCATAGTCAGGTGTGGTCATGGATAGGTGAGGTCATAGTCAGGTGAGGTCATAGTCAGGTGTGGTCATGGATAGGTGAGGTCATAGTCAGGTGTGGTCATGGATAGGTGAGGTCATAGTCAGGTGTGGTCATGGATAGGTGAGGTCATAGTCAGGTGTGGTCATGGATAGGTGAGGTCATAGTCAGGTGTGGTCATGGATAGGTGAGGTCATAGTCAGGTGTGGTCATGTATAGAAACTGAAGAAAAAAAAATCAGTATGAGAGGTCAACCGTAGTTGTTGTCAATACCACGACAGCCAGGAGACAGCAGTGGAATGCTCACTTAGAATAACTTGGATCTTGGGAAACACAAGAAACCTTCACTGATGCAGAAATTGTTAAAGAATGTATGTTGGTAACTGCCGATACATTGGTTGAGGATAAACAAAAAAATGAGATAAAATACAAAATAAAGTAGACTCCATTATCTGATTCCACATCAAAGAGGAGAACACAACTATTGACAGAAGATCTTATGTCGCAACTTGATCTATGACTGAAAAAAGCACCTTGTGTTTCACTGGCTTTAGATGAGTCAACAGACAGTACTGATGGTACTCATGGTATTTATGAGATATTATGACGCAGATAAAAAGAATTTTGCCAGGACTTGTTGGGTGTGACCGACCTTAAAGGAAGATCACGAGGAGAGGATATAATGATGTCAAATCCATCATATCAGTGACCACAGATGGAACTCCAGCCATGGTTGGTCGAGAGAGAGGGACTGGTCGCAAGATTAAAGGAAGATAATCCCGACATGATAACTTATCACAGCATTATCCACCAATCAGTAGTGTGTGTCAGTCAGGGAGGGGAGTATGGTGACCTCATGGACACTATTATGAAGCTAGTAAACTTCCTTCCATCAACGTCATCACTACAACACCGTCTACTCCGAAGCTTTTTAACTGAGGTCGATGTTTGCTATGAGGATTTACTTGTGTACAACAATGTGAGATGGTGCAGTAAGGGAAGGGTGTCGGAGCGATTTTGGGCAATCAGGAAAGAGTTACAAAATTTCCTCAAGGATCAAAACAGTGAGAAAGCAAAGACATTTTCTGATTGTTTGGAAGATGACAAGAAAATGGAGAGTGTTGGATTTTTGGCAGACATAATGTCACATTTGAACGATCTTAACGTTAAACTGCAAGAGGAAAAACACACGATCTTCAACATGGTCGTAACAATTCGAGCTTTCCAGAAGAAATTGGAACTTTTCGCTAAAGATGTTCAGAGCCAACTTTTACATTTCCCCAGACTTTTGGAGCAACATAATGATGAAACAGATTCTAAGTATGTTACGCTTTGATGACTTCTTGGAAAACAGTTGCTGATGTTCGTTCAAAACCCCTTTCTAGTGGCGGATATCTCAGAATGCAAGATGGACCTTACTATGCAATACACACACAACCCGCACATATAAAAAGAGAGGACCTTACGACGACGTTTCGGTCCGACTTGGACCATTTACAAAGTCACACTAACACAAAGGACAGGAAGAAGGGGTATTTATAGGCAGGCAGACAGGGGAGGACACAAGAAAGTGGTGGAGGGGTAATAATGGAGGTAGTAGTGTTAGGGGTGGTAGTGAAGTCAGTCATATTCTAGGAAAGGAGCACAGCAATGAAGCTGGCGGCCCGCATAGGGTGAGGACAAGAACACAGAGGGGGAAAAAATGTAAATAAAATAAAGAAGGACAAATACAAGGCAAAAGAAAAGAAAGAAAACCCAGAGGAGAAAGGAGAAAGAGCTAGAAGGGGAAGGAATCAGGTTAAGTCACGGGTGTTCTGAAGTTTAGAGCATTTAACAATGTAATGGGAGAGGAAAGCATCTACAGAGACAAAGCCAGGGCTAAGATTCATACAGGGAAAGTTATGTATAAGGGAGGATTCAACCAGACGGCGACTATGAAAGTTGGACGTAGGGTAGACAGTTTTAGCAGAAGACCAATCAATAGGATGACTGTGATCTCTGACATGAGAGAAAAGAGCATTATTAGTGTCGGCCTAACACTATTTTTGTGCTCCCTAAGTCTGTCAGAAAGAGATCGCCTAATTTCTCCAAAGTACTGAAGAGGACAGGAGGAACAAGAAATAGAGTAGACACCAGGAGAATCTATAGAGGGAGGGGAGGTATGAACTAGATTAGTGCGAAGAGTGTTAGTCTGGCCTGGTAAAATAAGGTTGATAGAAATAAATTATAGAGGTTTTATATTTTCTGGGTGGTGGCGGAGTGTTGCAACTTACTGATGGTTAAAGTGTAAACACAACCATGGCCGGGAACACTGCACTATCAACTGTTGTCCAGGGTGCGTGGAATGTTAATGTATATGTATGTGTGTGTGTGTGTGTGTGCGTGTGTGCGTGTGTGTGTGTGTGTGTGTGTGTGTGTGTGTGTGTGTGTGTGTGTGTGTGTGTGTGGTGTGTGTGTGTGTGTGCGTGTGTGTGTGTGTGTGTGTGTGCGTGTGTGCGTGTGTGTGTGTGTGTACTCACCTAATTGTACTCACCTAATTGTGGTTGCAGGGGTCGAGACTCAGCTCCTGGCCCCGCCTCTTCGCTGTCTGCTACTGGGTCTCTGCTCTCCCTGCTCCATGAGCTTTATCATACCTTGTCTTAAAACTATGTATGATTCCTGCCTCCACTATATCTTTCTCTAGACTATTCCACTTCCTGACTACTCTGTGGCTGAAGAAATGTTTCCTGACATCCCTTTGACTCATCTGAGTCTTCAGCTTCCAGTTGTGTCCCCTTGTTTCTGTGTTCCCTCTCTGAAACAACCTGTCACTATCTACCTTGTCAATTCCCGCAGTATTTTGTATGTCGTTATCATGTCTCCTCTGACCCTTCTTTCCTCCAGTGTTGTTAGTCCTATTTCCCTCAACCTTTCTTCATAAGACAGACCCCTGAGTTGTGGAACTAACCTTGTCGCAAACCTTTGCACTTTCTCTAGTTTCCTTACGTGCTTGACCAGGTGTGGGTTCCAGACTGGTGCTGCATATTCTAGTATGGGCCTGACGTACACGGTATACAGTGTCTTGAACGATTCCTTGTTAAGGTAACGGAACGCTAATCTAAGGTTTGCCAGACGCCCATATGCTGCCGCAGTTATCTGGTTGATGTGTGCCTCCGGAGACGTGCTAGGCGTTATACTCACTCCAAGGTCTTTCTCCTTTTCCGAGGTTTGTAGCCTTTGTCCGCCTAGCTTGTACTCTGTCAGCGGTCTTCTTTGCCCTTCTCCGATCCTCATGACTTTGCATTTGGAGGGATTGAATTCGAGAAGCCAACTGCTAGACCAGATGTCGAGCTTGTCCAGGTCTGTTTGCAGCCCTGCCTGGTCCTCTTCTGATGTGCGTGTGTGTGTATGTGTGTGTGTGTGTGTGTGTGTGTGTGTGTGTGTGTGTGTGTGTGTGTGTGTGTGTGTGTGTGTGTGTGTGTGGTTGGGTGTGGGTGTG
>WNWK01051477.1:0-12478 GCA_009830355.1 Cherax destructor
GGGGAAAAAAAATGGGACGAATTTTGGATTAAAACAGCATTTGGTGTTTTTTTTTTTATTTTTTTTAGTTTATTTTATTTCCGGTCTCTTTTATGAATGGAAGATATATTTAAAAGAGATGATTTTATTGGTTTTAGTACTGAAAAGGGGAAACTGAGCTAAAAATTAACAGAACTTAAATTTTTTGTTAAAATAAACAAATGATGTCACATTAAAGCATCAGCTGGTGGGTCAATATATGTTCACGAATGTGGTGTATTATTTATACAATTAAAAATTGCATAACAGTAAATCTTCCTTTTTTTTTGGAGTAATAAAAATTCCTTAGTAAAAAAAAATAAAAATGGAATTTTTTTTAAACCAAAAAACATAACTAATGAAGAGGGAAATGTTAGTTTATGCCGGAATGCCGGTTTTTATTCGGCCCTTTTTTGAAATTGGAATTTTTGAACTTTTTAAATTCAAATTCCAATTTCCCCAATTTTTTTGGGGAGTTTAACAGTTACGGGCATTTCGGTCGATCGATAAAATTAATAAATTGAAATAACAAGAATTTGGTCGACTGGAATAAATTTTAAAAAGGGAGTCAAAGTGGAAAATCGCCGATGCGTAAATTACTGAAGCATCAAAATTGGGGTGTAATTTCTAATTTTCCTCAAATTTTAGTTTTGTTTTATTACCTTAGAAAAAAAATTTTCCCCTTTTATAAATTTTTTTTTTTTTTTTAAAAATTTTTGGACCATGGCTGTCATTCTGAGGTGGCCTCTGGACCCTCCCAAGGGTTAAATCTTCAACAGAATCCACCATCCCCCCCATCGCCAACTAGTCACCGCACTGCCACATTAATACCGTTTCCTTTCACCACAGGGCTCATGGTCAAGTGATTCGCCTCAGACTTATGACGGCTCTCTGACCAATATGCATACCTAAATAATGTATACAGTGGACCCCGGAAATCGGCCACCTCCCAACTTGAACAATTTGAAAATGTATTTTTGTAATGCTTTTGTAAATGTATTTTTTTGGGGGCTGAAACAACTAAAATTTAATTTTTCATTTTGTCCTTATGGGGGAAAAAATTCATTGGTTACCACTCAAACAACATTCTGGAATGAATTATGGCCGATTTAGGGGTCCACTGTAGTACAGTCATCCCTTGGTTTCGCTTGTCTCAGTTTTTGCCGATTTTGGTTTTTCCCCACTTTTTTGGAAAAATTGTCTCAGTTTTTGCCGATGGTACAGAACCTGTACACCAGTGCCCCGGGACATACAAAGGCCGTAGGCCCGCCATCCCACGCACATTGTCACGCAGTCTGGGATTGTTTATGCTTGAGTGAACATCACCCAGGAGTTCATACAAAACATTTATTAAAATTCGTTGTTTTGGCCCTTGATTATTGTGTGTGACTACTAAATAAGCTACCATGGGCCCAAAGAAAGCTCCCTAGTGCCCCGTCCGGGAAAAGTGGCACGATGGAGGGTTTAAAAATGTGGCAGCGGGAGTGTAGCATGTATGCAGGGAGTGTAGCATGTATGCAGGAGTGTAGCATGTATGCAGGGAGTGTAGCATGTATGCAGGGAGTGTAGCATGTATGCAGGGAGTGTAGCATGTATGCAGGGAGTGTAATGTATGCAGGGAGTGTAAAATGTATGGAGGAGTGTAGCATGTATGGAGGGGGGTGTAAACATGTATGGAGGGGGTGTATGTATGGAGGGAGTGTAGCATGTAAAGCAGGAGTGTGAGGTTTGCAGGGGGTGTGAGGCAGGGAGTGTAGCAGGCGGGGGGGGAGTGGAGCAGGCAGGGAGTGGCAGGCAGGGAGGGGTGTGGGAGGCGGGAGGGAGTGTAGCAGGCAGGGAGGGGGGTGTAGCAGGCAGGGGAGGGAGTGTAGCAGGCAGGGAGGGGGGTGTAGCAGGCAGGGGGAGTGTAGCAGGTAGGGGGGAGTGTAGCAGGCAGGGGGGGGGGGTGTGCAGGCAGGGAGGGGTGAGCAGGCGGGAGGGAGTGTAGCAGGCGGGAGGGAGTGTAGCAGGCAGGGAGGGGGTGTAGCAGGCATGCGGGGTGACCCCCGGGTAAGGACTTGGGACCTAAATTCCTTATGGAAGGGGGTTCCCCTTCCAAAAAATAGGCTCTCTTCCCTCTCCCTCCTCCCTTTTTCCATCCAGCAACATCAGTCTTCAAAAGGTAAGTGCCACAAGAGTTCATTCATTTGTGCATGTAAATCTATTTTTAAAGGGCCCCGCCCCCAATTTTTCAAAACTTCTGGATTTCTGGAGCAGTTAATTGAATTTCCATTATTTCTCATGGGAAAAATAGTTTTGGTTTTCGCTGAATTTGGTTTTAGCTGATCCATCTGGAACAGATTAAACTCAAAAAACCAAGGGATGACTGTATAGTAAAGCTGATTTCTTCTATTCTGTTTATTACAATATACAGTACACTACTGTATAAACATTTAAGAATATACCAGAAATGTTATAAATGGTGCAAAGGTGACATTAAAACATCAAAGATGGTTGACACAAACCCACTACCATTATAGTATGCTCCTCACTTGGCGACATATTCATTTAACGACGTAGTCTTATGAACTGAACTCCGTCGTTAAGTGAGGAGAGAGCTGTATTTCCACACATCTGCTGTCCATTTTCATGTAGTAGTAAGTAGGTATCTGGGTGTTAGTATATTGTGGGATGGTTAAATCCTGGAAAAATATGATTTAAAGACTCCAGTGAAAATAAGCCAGATTGGATGGCTTTCCTTATCCTGAGTTATTAACCTTCTGGGTTAATAATCTGAATAAAATCATCTCAACCACATTAACAACTGTAGCCATTTTCATCACCACTAACATAACCTCTCACAACACCATAGCCACCACATCAACCATTTCCCACAACCAGTGTCACAGCCATCAACTCAACAAGCCACCACTAATGATTCTGAAGAGAAATAATCCTTCCAACTCTCACTTTCAAACCTGATCAACAGCATTTTGTTACAGTACCTTCACATCAGCTACCAACTCTTGTATCTCATACACCACATCAGGCAACACAACCTCAACCACTACCACTGCCTTGCTAACTTTAAAATTTCTAGTAGTTAAAGTCAAAGATTTATTTTGACATGATACAATGTACAGAGATAGGTATTTGGTTGAACATGCAGAAAGCCCATAGTTATGCTGAGCATTTCAGCCAAGCTTAAACCTAACTTAAGCCTACAATGACAAAAATTAATATTTCCTTATATTTATGGACATTAAATGTATACAAACAACAAATTTAGGCACTACAAATAGAACAAACAAGCAGACAACTATTTTTAAAGTTGAAATATGATTACAAGTAGTGAAAATAAGAATATACAGGAGGCCTCACTTTACAGTACTTCACTTTACAGCATTTTACTAATGCAGCAGCTCTCAATTATACCCATTCTTCATTTATTGAGATCTCCTACAATATATTGTAGGTACAGTGGCCCATAACGAACAAAATTCATTCAGAAGCCTGCTCAAGTGCCATTACCGAACAAATTTACTCCTTAAGAAATAATGTCAAGTAGGTTAGTCCATTTCAGACCCCAAAAATACACTTACAAAAGCACTTACAATATTATACTTACATAATTATACGATTTCCGGGTGTTGTAACCGTAGGGTCCACTGTAAATGGTTCATAGCACCGACAAATTGATAAATTAGACACACGTGAAAATGTTTCCTCAATAAAGATACCCAAGTGTTGCACATGTGTCTAAACTATCAATAAATATATTCACCACTCACTATAAGCTAAGGATGAAAATATTTTTTTAGGTCTAGCTCTATTGCTCACTTAATAGTATATGATGGTGTAAACATATTGTATAGATTTT
This sequence comes from Cherax destructor, assembly GCA_009830355.1. Taxonomy (NCBI): domain Eukaryota; kingdom Metazoa; phylum Arthropoda; class Malacostraca; order Decapoda; family Parastacidae; genus Cherax; species Cherax destructor. The sequence continues at coordinate 3,878 of WNWK01051477.1, forward strand.
AAATGCATTTGAAAATGGAAAAAAAAAAAAAGCTGTTTCACTTTACAGTGATTTCTGCTTTACAGCAGCATCCCAGAACATAACCTACTGTATAAGTGGGGCCCTCCTGTATAGTTTTTTAAAACATTTGTGGTTGAAAGAATTGTTTAGCATATTTAACACATTTTTGTTAGCATATTTCAGGGAAAGGAAGTGTTTTTACAGTAGCTTTAAAGCTGCTGTCAGAGAGAAGCTCTGGAGTTTTCAGGTAGGAATTTTCAGATTTAGGTCCTTTTATGCATATTGAGTTTTCACAAAGATTAAGCTGAACATAAGGACTGTCATGGAGATTTTTTTGTCTAGCATTATGTTTGTTGCAACTAAAAAGAAAGCATTTCAGGTCAGGAATGATATTAGAATTTATTGTTCTGTATACGTATGTAGTATGCACAGTAGCATGAGTGAATGTTATGAATAGTTAGAAAGTTTAGGTCTTTCAAAAGTAAAGATGTGTTGTCTGGCAGTCGACTGAGTGATCATTTGTACTGCAGCTTTTGTTATTATTATTGGATTAAGGTGATTTGCCATTGTGGATCCCCAGGCACAAATAGTAAAGGTAAGGTAGGGATAGATTAGAGAGTAGCATACATATATATTAATGTATCTTGAGAGGATGCTAAATGATTTGGACATTTTTTAGCAATAGGAGAATCGCTAATCGTAACGTTTAGTTGGACATTTGTTACTTGTTTTTCCCGCACACTCCACTGCTTTTAAGAGCCTTATAATGATAATAATAATAATAATAATAATAATAGTTTATTGTGACATGATACAAAGATGTACAATGGGTTATAAGAATGGGATGTACATGCCAAAAGCCCCTAATATAAAGAGCATTGTGGGCAATCTTAAAATTAACTTACAACTAAATGGTAAAAATTATAGTAAACAATTTACAATATAAGTATAGTTGAGTATTTAAGCTATGAAATTTGAACATACAGTGGTACCCCGGTTTACAATATTTTTTCGTTCCAGAATGCTGTTCAAGTGCCATTACCAAACGAATTTATCCCCATAAGGAATAATGTAAAATAGACTAGTCCTTTTAGACCCCCAAAAATACACTTACAAAAGCATTTAAAAAAATAAACTTACATAAAAGGGCGAGTTTGGAGACCATCGTAAACCAGGGTACCACTGTAATTTGAACATAACATTTTTGAAACATAATGCAATCATTTCTGGAGTGGAACCACAGTCAATGGCCTCCACTCCAGAACAACAGATATTAGTGCCAGGAAAAAAAGACCCCCTCCATACCACCAATACCACCAATCCAACGACATTCATCTTTGCAAATATACAGAGTCTAAAGCCAGCAACAAACAACAAGATACCTTACATACGTGGACTGCTTACAGAGTCAAATGCAATGTTTGCGGCTTTCACAGAGACCCACATAAAGGATCACTTGGACAATGAAATATGGATCCCTGGATACAACCTATACAGATGTGACAGAGTGAACAGGCAAAAGGAGGAGGGGGGGGGGAGTTGGCCTGTATATCACAGAGTCACTTATATGCTCAGAACTACTAAATGCCTCAAATGATGTAGTTGAAGTTTTAGCAGTAAAGATCGAGAATCAAAACCTGGTCATCGTGGTTGTATACAAGCCTCCGGATGCAACGTCAAAACAATTCCAGGAACAGCTTCTGAAAATTGACCAATGTCTGGAAAACCTTCCAGCCCCTGCCCCCAACATCTTGCTCCTGGGGGACTTCAACCTAAGGCACCTAAAATGGAGGAATATTGCAAATAATGTGGTAGCAGAGATAACACCAGGAGGCAGCTCAGATGAAAACTCGCACACACACAAGCTTTTAAATCTCTGCACCAAATTCACCTTAAACCAGCAAATAATAGAGCCTACAAGATTGGAGAATACACTGGACCTCATCTTCACTAACAATGATGATCTGATACGAAATGTCATCATATAAAAACGATATACTCAGATCACAACATAATAGAGGTCCAGACATGCATGAGAGGGCCCCAGATCGACAAAATGTGATCAGTCGCGAGAACCTTCTCCAATTTCAACTTCAATAACAAAAACATAAGGTGGGACCAAGTAAACTAAATCCTAAATGATATAAACTGGGAAGATAGCTTAAGCATCACGGATCCTAACCTATGTCCAGAACAAATTAACTCTGTGGCATTTGAGGTTTGCTCAAGGCAAATTCCCTTAAGGAAAAGGAGGAGAAGATGTAAACTAGAAAAAGGGCGCTCCCTATACAGGCAAAGGCAAAGAATAACAGAGCGGCTACAAGAGGCCAATATATCTGAAATACGTAGGGAGGCACTGGTCAGAGAAATAGCAAACATTGAATTAAAACTAAAGGAATCTTACAGGAATCAAGAAACGCGGAGGAACTAAAAGCCATAAATGAAATTGAAAAGAAACCCAAAGTATTTCTTTTCTTATGCCAAAACAAAGTCGAGAACAACTTCCAGTATTGGGCCCCTACTAAACGAGATGGGTCTTACACAGATGACAGCAAGGAAATGAGTGAGTTACTAAAGTCCCAGTATGACTCAGTTTTTAGTGAGCCGCTAACCAGACTAAAAGTTGAAGACCTAAATGATTTTTTATGAGAGTGCCACAGAACCTGGTAGACGCAAGCCTATCTGACATTATCCTGACGCCACATAACTTTGAAAGCGATAAATGCGTGCCCATGCACTCCGCTCCAGGCCCGACTCATGGAACTCAGTGTTCATCAAGAACTGCAAAGCCCCTATCACGTGCTTTAACATCCTATGGAGATTGAGCATGGACACTGGGGTCGTCCGCAGATTACTAAAAACAACAGATATAGCACCATTACACAAAGGCGGCAGTAAAGCAATGGCAAAGAACTACAGACCAATAGCGCTAACATCCCATATCATAAAAATCTTTAAAAGGGTTCTAGAAGCAAGATCGCCACTCATCTAGATAACCATCAATTACACAACCCAGGGCAGCATGGGTTTAGAGCAGGTCGCTCCTGTCTGTCCCATCTACTGGACCACTATGACAAGGTCCTGGATGCTCTAGAGGACAAACAGAATGCAGATGTTATATACACAGACTTTGCAAAAGCCTTTGACATGTGTGACCATGGTGTGATAGCACACAAAATGCGTGAAAAAGGAATAACAGGAAAAGTTGGTAGATGGATCTATAATTTCCTAACAAGTAGAACACAAAGAGTAGTAGTCAACAGAGTAAAGTCTGAGGCAGCTAATGTGAAAAGCTCTGTTCCACAAGGCACAGTACTCGCTCCCATCCTCATATCGGACATAGACAGAGATATAAGCCACAGTGCCGTGTCTTCCTTTGCAGATGACACCCGAATCTGTATGACAGTGTCCACCGTTGAAGACACTGCAAGACTCCAAGCAGACATAAACCAAATCTTTAAATGGGCTGCAGAAAACAATATGAAGTTCAATGATGAGAAATTTCAATTACAGTGGACCCCCGGCTAACGTTCATTCCAGATAACGTTTTTTTCGGCTAAAGGTTGCTTTTTACGTTCAATATTTTTTTCGGCTAGCGTTATTTACTCAGCTAACGTTACGTACCAGACCTGTCTGCCTGCTCTGCGCTTGCGCACCTCCTCCCAGGACGCCAGTCCACCGTTGTTTACACTTGAGTGAACAACACCCAGCGCGCTCTTTCAAGCATTCACAATACATTTGGTGTCTTTTTTGGTGATTTAGTGACTGTCACTGTGAAATAAGTCACCATGGGTCCAAAGAAGCTTCCTAGTGGCACCCCTGTGGTAAAGAGAGTGAGGAACACCATCGAACTGAAGAAGGAGATTGTTGAAAAATTTGAGAGTGGCGTACGTGTGGGTGAGCTTGTCAGGATGTACAACAAAAACACAGTTTAGCAGGCATTCAGGGAGTGTAGCAGGCATGCAAGGAGTGTAGCAGGCATGCAAGGAGTGTAGCAGGCATGCAGGGAGTGTAGAAGGCAAGCAAGGAGTGTAGCAGGCATGCAGGGAGTGTAGAAGGCAAGCAAGGAGTGTAACAGGCATGCAGGGAGTGTAGCAGGCAAGCAGGGAGTGTAGCAGGCATGCAGGGAGTGTTGCAGGCATGCAGGGAATATAGCAGGCATACAGGGAGTGTAGCAGGCATGCAAGGAGTGTAGCAGGCATGCAAGGAGTGTAGCAGGCATGCAGGGAGTGTAGCAGGAATGCAAGGAGTGTAGCAGGCATGCAGGGAGTGTAACAGGCATGAAAGGAGTGTAGCAAGCATACAGGGAGTGTAGCAGTAGTGCAGGGAGTGAGGAGTCCCCTTCCAAACACTAAGCCCTGCCCCTGTCCTCCCTATCTTCCCGATGCCAGCAAGTCTCTTCAATAAAGGTAAGTAAATGTTATTTTAAATGTTTATTTCATTATTTATTTATAAATTTTAAATTGCATGTAGTATTTATGTGTGTTTTCTGTATGTAAAACTATAGTTATTCTTTAAAAAATTATTTTTTTTTGTGAATATTTTTGGATGTCTGAAACGGATTAATTGTATTTACATTATTTCTTATGGGAAATAAGGCTTCGGATAACGTTTTTTTCGGCTAAAGCTCTAGCTCCTGGAACGGATTAAGAACGTTAGCCGAGGGTCCACTGTACTTAGATACGGAAAACGTGAGGGAATTAAAATCTCATCGGAGTACAAAACTAATTCAAACCACACAATAGAGCGAAAAACTAATGTCAAAGACATGGGAGTGATCATGACAGGATCTCACCTTCAAGAACCATAACACTGTAGCAATTGCATCTGCCAGAAAAATGACATGATGGATAATGAGAACCTTCAAAACCAGGGATGCCAAGCCCATGTTGACACTTTACAAATCGCTTGTTCTATCTAGGCTGGAATATTGCTGCACACTAACTGCACCTTTCAAGGCAGGTGAAATTGCTGACCTTGAAAATGTGCAGAGAACCTTCACGGCACGCATAACTGCGATAAACCACCTCAATTACTGGGAACGCTTGAAGTTTCTAAACCTGTACTCCCTAGAACGCAGGCGGGAGAGATACATTGTTATATACACATGGAAAATTCTCGAGGGATTAGTACCAAACTTGCACACGAAAATCACTCCCTACGAAAGCAAAAGGACTCGGCAGGCTATGTAACATCCCCCAATGAAAAGCAGGGGTGCCACTAGCACGTTGAGGGACAACACAATAAGTGTCAGGGGCCCAAGATTGTTCAACTGCCTCCCAGCATACATAAGGGGGATTACCAACAAAACCCTGGCTGTCTTCAAGCAGGCACTGGACAGGCACCTAAAGTCGGTACCTGACCAGCCAGGCTGTGGTTTATACGTTGGACTGCGTGCGGCCAGCAGTAACAGCCTGGTTGATCAGGCTCTGGTCCAACATGAGGCCTGGTCAGAGACCGGGCCGCGGGGGCGTTGACCCCTGGAATTCTCTCCAGGTAAACTCCAGGTACGTTTGGACAGTTTAACCCTTTCAGGGTCCAAACCGTAGGTCTACGTCATGAGCTCAGCTCACTCAGATAAGCTTTGAGCGGTAAATTTGGGCCTAGATATGAGAGAATACATCAATGTGGTAAGTGTGCACCACATAAAACAAATCCTGCAGCACACAGTGCATAATGAGAAAAAAAAAACTGAAACCGTAATTTTTTATTAAAAGAGCGACTTTGCAGTGTTTTTTCGTATAATTTTTATAGTTGTATTTGCGATTTCTTTGTCTCATTTGATAGAATGGAAGCTATATTACAGATATAGGGATGATTTTGATTGGTTTTAGTACTGGAAATGGCTTGAAACTGAGCTCAAAATAGTGGAAATGTTAAATTTTCGCTGATGTTGAAGAGTAAACAAATGACCTCACACGTCTAATACGCGCCAGCTGGTGGGTCTAATATATGTTCACAAATGTGGTGATATTATTTGTACAATTATTACAATATTGCATAACAGTAAATCTTCCAGTTTTTTATTTGAGTAAAAATTCATTATGTGAATAAAAAATCAAAATGGAATTCATTTGAAAAGACTGAAAACGTAACTAATGAACAGAGGAAATGTTAGTTTAGTGCCAGGAATGCCTGCATTGTTTATTCTGCACCCTATTTTGAAATTGGAATACAGTGGTACCTCGAGTTACGATGGTCCCCAAAATCGCCCTTTTATGTAAGTTTATTTTTTTAAATGCTTTTGTAGGTATATTTTTGGGGGTGTAAAAGGACTAGTCTATTTTACATTATTCCTTATAGGGATAAATTCGTTTGGTAATGGCACTTGAACAGCATTCTCGAACGAATAAATATCGTAACTCGAGGTACCACTGTATTTTGAACCGAGTTAAATTGGCTAAATTACCAATTTCCAATGACTTTATTTTGTAGTTGAAACAGTTGACTGGGCGATTTCTTGTGCTCAATCGATAGAATAGAAGTAATACTAGTGAAATAACTAAGAATTTGGTCGACTGGAATAATGTAATTGGCCTACGTTGGGAGTCAAATTCGGCAAAATTGCCGATGCATAAATATCGATGACACATCAAAATTCGCGAGAGCATAATTTCGTCATTTTTCAATCAAATTTCATACTTTTTGTTTTATTACCTTCAGAAAAAGATTCTCTACCATTTCATAAGAAAAAATAAGCAAATTTTTTTTTTTTTTAAATTCTTGGACACTGGCGCACCCCTTCCAAAAATGGCCTTGGACCCTGAAAGGGTTAAGGGTTAATATGTTCAAAATGCCTTGCATACTAGTGGCTTTCTTTATTGCCTACCAATGTTATATTACATCTAAATTCAAATTCAAAAATTTATTTCTACACGATTCATTTTTTGTACAGAAATGTGTGACACTTAATATGCATGTAGAAAGCCCATGGTTATGTAGAGCATAAAGAAATAATTTTTTTTATTATATATATATAAATGCAAAACAAAACAATCACAAACACAGAGTACATACCTTTTCTAATTGCTCTATTTCACTTCTTCGAGTTTGACCTGCAAAAAAAAAAAAATGACATTATGTAAAGATATGTACCATACAGTTACCTGATTACCTTTTATATACATTATGAGATGCTGAGAGCAGTAAGGGCAAATTTACATCTGAATTTTCAGGAAAAGGATGCATTCAAACTATTGTGTATATTGTTATTCAAACTATTTCATTCCTAATCTTTATAACCTGTCTTTTCCCTCAGGCCTTGTTGTGTCAATGAAGTGCAACATATGTAATAGTAGGATAAATCTGTTCACTAGGATAACATCACTGAAGACTGGGGTAGAAATTAGGCAATCTGTGGACCAGTATGATTTGAAATTATGCTTATAGACAAGTGGCATAAGCATTATTGTTGCAAAAAAACAGTTGTTTCCTTCCACCAGTGTAGTTTTGACTGTGGTGAAATCATTGTATTTGCCATGGTATAATCAAAATACAATGGAACCCCAGATTTTGTACTTAATCTGTTCCAGAAGGTTGTTCTAAATCCGAAAAGTGCGAAAACCGAAGTAATATTTCCTATAAGAAATAATGTAAATACAATTAATCCGTTCCAGACACCCAAAAATATTCACAAAAAAATTCAGTTTTTAAAGAATAACTATAGTTTTACATACAGAAAACAATGATACTAGCCAACACTGTTAATGCCAAATTACAGAAAATATTAACATGGATGAAGACAAGCAAGCTTACTCTCAATACTGACAAGACCTACTTCATTCAGTTTGGAAACAAAGCCACAAATGTTCCACTTAACATAATGCTCAATGGTTCACCCATCACAAGACTCACAGATGTGAAATTCCTAGGAATCCACCTTGACAGTAGTCTTAAATTCCAAACACACATACAACAAATTTCCAAGAAAATCTCAAAGACTGTAGGTATATTATCAAAGATACGCTATTATGTGCCACAACCAGCTCTCATTGCACTATATCATTCACTTATCTACCCTTATCTCACCTATGGAATCTCTGCATGGGGCTCAACAACATTAAATCACCTTAGACCACTCATAACCCAGCAAAAGGCTGCAGTCAGGATGATAAATTCCCACTCTAGACAGCATACTCCACCTATATTCAAAACTTTAAAACTACTCACCGTAAAAAACATTCATACCTATTCATGTGCCTACTACATACATAAAACTCTTCATGCTAATATCAACCCTCTGCTCAAAATTCTCCTCAACAACTTTAATAGGTCCCACGACCACGATGGCAAAAATCTGTTTTTAGGATAAAAACAATCAGAAAAATAATCTTAACATTTTGATAAGAAAAAATAATTTTTTTTTTTTTCGAATATTTTGCGACAACAGAATGGCACTCAGGATTGAGGGTTGCGACAGTCAAGGGGTTAAGCGAGTAAAATCCCAAGCTCGAACACTCGTCCAACAGACTACCTCACCAACACCTACCCAGATACACTATTCCTAGCTCCTACCAACTCAATTGAAGTCTCACTCATAATCAACACCCTTAAAAACAAAGCAGGAGACATAAACAGCTTACCACCCTTTATGTACAAAAA
>WNWK01051478.1:0-12477 GCA_009830355.1 Cherax destructor
ATATATATATATATATATATATTATATATATATATATATATGTCGTGCCGATTAGGTAAAATTGGTCAATTAGCAAGAACTCATCTAAAATTAAGTCCTTTCTAAAATGTTCTCTTATACGTTTAAAGATATATATTTTTCATTTATGTTAATGTAAGAATTTATAATTTGTACCAAGATAAACTTTGAAAACCTACCTAACCTTATTACAACAAGCGCAATTTAATTTAGCCTAACCCAACTAAATATATTTTAGATACATTAACATTAATTTAATAATAAACAAACGCAATGAAATATATTTTTTCATTATGTTCAGAATGATTTTGGCGAAATTATTGCATACACAAATTTTCACTTGTCTTATATGGCAAGGTGAGCGTTGCTATTTAAGCCAAAATCGCAAGTTTTACCTAATCGGCACGACATATATATATATATATATATATATATATATATATATATATATATGTATATATATATATATATATATATATATATATATATATATATATATATATATATATATATATATATATATATATATATATATATATAATAATTTAAGGTAGGTAGGTTTTCAAGTTTTCTTGGTACAAAATTAAAATTCTTACATTAACATAAATTAAAATATATCTTTAAACGTATAGAAATTTTAGAAAGGACTTATTTTAGATGAGTTCTGCATGACAGTTTTACCTAATCGGACAATATATATATATATATATATATATATATATATATATATATATATATATATATATATATATATATATATATATATATATATATATATATATATATATATATATATATATATATATATATATATTGTCGTGCCGATTAGTAAATTGGTCAATTAGCAAGAACTCATCTAAAATTAAGTCCTTTCTAAAATGTTCTCTTATACGTTTAAAGATATATATTTTTTTCATTTATGTTAATGTAAGAATTTATAATTTTGTACCAAGATAAACTTTGAAAACCTACCTAACCTTATTACAACAAGCGCAATTTAATTTAGCCTAACCCAACTAAATATATTTTAGATACATTAACATTAATTTAATAATAAACAAACGCAATGAAATATATTTTTTTCGTTAGGTTCAGAATGATTTTGGCGAATTTATTGCATACACAAATTTTCACTTGTCTTATATGGCAATGTGAGCGTTGCTATTTAAGCCAAAATCGCAAGTTTTACCTAATCGGCACGACATATATATATATATATATATATATATATATATATATATATATATATATATATATATATATATATATATATATATATATATATATATATATATATATATATAATGTTCTCTTATACGTTTAAAGATATATTTTTTCATTTATGTTAATGTAAGAATTTATAATTTTGTACCAACAGAAACTTTGAAAACCTACCTAACCTTAATACAACAAGCAATTTTATTTAGCCTAACCCAACTAATATATATATATAATATATATATATATATATATATATATATATATATATATATATATATATATATATATATATATATATATATATATATATATATATATATGTCGTGCCGATTAGGTAAAACTTGCTATTTTGGCTTAAATAGCAACGCTCACCTTGCCATATAACACAAGTGAAAATTTGTGTATGCAATAATTTCGCCAAAATCATTCTGAACATAACGAAAGAAATATATTTCATTGTGTTTGTTTATTATTAAATTAATGTTAACGTATCTAAAATATATTTAGTTGGGTTAGGCTAAATTGAATTGCGCTTGTTGTAATAAGGTTAGGTAGGTTTTCAAAGTTTATCTTGGTACAAAATTATATTTTTTTACATTAACATAAATGACAAAAATATATCTTCAAACGTATAAGATAAATTTTTGGAAAGGACTTAATTTCAGATGAGTTCTTGCTAATTGACCAGTTTTACCTAATCGGCACAATATATTTTATTGTAATCATGAACGAGTGGTATTTAATCAATAACAACTCTGTGACTAGCCGAGGACTCGAACCCATGTCGTTTTGGCCCTCCTCATGGTGAGCAAAAATCACATGACGCTCTTACCCACAGGACCACTCAATCCTACAAGAATCGCGCACCCAGCAGAGCTAGGTGTTTTACCGTGATCCATGGACATACGGTGGTGTGGGTGCCTCTGAGCTAATTTCGTTCTTCTCCCTGTTTGGTGTACTAGCCTCTACAAGCAGTGTATATATTATTGTAACCACGAACGAGTGGTATTTAATGAATAACAACACCGCCGCTAACCGAGGACTCGAACCCATATCATTTGTATTCATCATGAGGCGGGCCAGTAGAATGAAATTAGCTCAGAGGCACCCACACCACCGTATGTCATCGGATCACGGTAAAACACCTAGCTCTGCTGGGTGCGTGTTTCTTGTAGGATTGAGTGGTCCTGTGGGTTAGAGCGATATGTGATTTTCGCTCACCATGAGGTGGGCCAAAAGGACATGGTTTCGAGTTCTCAGCTAGCCACAGTGTTGTCATTGATTAAATGCCACTCGTTCGTGGGTTTATGATCATAGTAGTACACAAATCCCTCTATATATGAGGACTCAGCATCACATTCTTTTTTCCTCAACATAGTTTAATTTTACTGGTAAAAAGCTGTTAGGTTAAATCTTTTCATATTATATTTCATTCCTAAATAATTTAGCACTTTCCAGGATGCATCACAAATCTGGTGGATAGCCATCCTGGCAGTGGAACCTGGAAAATTTAACTTTTTATCAGTTTTATGTTATACTTTCATTAAAATGGATTGTTCCTTTGCTCGAATTAGTGTAAGTCTTCTTTTCAAGCATGTATCACTGCAACTCACATCCAAGGCATGTATCACTGCAACTCTCATCCCAGGCATGTATCACTGCAACTCTCATCCCAGGCATGTATCACTGCAACTCTCATCCCAGGCATGTATCACTGCAACTCTCATCACAGGCATGTATCAGTGCAACTCTCATCCCAAGCATGTATCAGTGCAACTCTCATCCCAGGCATGTATCACTGCAACTCTCATCCCAGGCATGTATCACTGCAACTCTCATCCCAGGCATGTATAACTGCAACTCTCATCCCAGGTATGTATCAATGCAACTCTAATTCACAGGCATGTATCACTGCAACTCTCATTCCAAGGTATGTATTTCTCCAGCTATCATTTCAAGGCATTTATCACTCCAATTCTCATTCCAAGGAATGTATCACTGCAACTCTCATCCCAGGCGTGTATCACTGCAACTCTCATCCCAGGCGTGTATCACTGCAACTCTCATCCCAGGCGTGTATCACTGCAACTCTCATCCCAGGCATGTATCACTGTAACTCTCATTACAGGAATGTTTCACTGTAACTCACATTCCAAGACATTTATCATTGTAACTCTCATCCCAGGCACGTATCACTGCAACTCTCATCCCAGGCATGTATCACTGCAACTCTCATCCCATTCATGTATCACTGCAACTCTCATTCACAGGCATGTATCACTGCAACTCTCATTCCAAGGCATGTATCACTCCAGCTCTCATTCCAAGGCATGTATCACTCCAACTCTCATTCCAAGGCATGTATCACTCCAACTCTAATTCCAAGGCATATCACTGCAACTCTCATCCCAGGCATGTATCATTGCAACTCTCATACCGGTTATGTATTACTGCAACTCTTATCCCAGGCATGAATAACTGTAACACTCATCCCAGGCATGTTTATCTGTAACTCTCATTCCAAGGCATTTATCACTGTAACTCTCATGACAGGCATGTATCACTGCAACTCTCATTCCCAGACATGTATCACTCAACTCTCATTCCAGGCATGTATCACTGCACCTCTCATCCCAGGCATGTGTCACTGCAACTCTCATTCCAAGGCAAGTATCACTGTAACTCTCATCCCAGACATGTATCACTGTAACTCTCATCCCAGGCATGTTTCACTCAAACTCTCATTCCAAGGCATGTATCACTGCAACTCTCATTCCCAGACATGTATCACTGCAACTATCATTCCAGGCATGTATCACTGCACTTCTCATCCCAGACATGTATCACTACAACTCTCATTCAATGGAATGTATCACTGCACCTCTCATCCCAGGCATGTATCATTGCAGCTCACATTCCAGGCATGTATCATTGCAGCTCACATCCCAGGCATGTATCACTGCAACTCTCATGCACAGGCATGAATCACTGCAACTCTCATTCACAGGCATTTATCACTGCAACTCTCATCCACAGGCAATTATCACTGCAACTCTCATTCACAGGCATTTATCACTGCAACTCTAATTCACAGGCATGTATCACTGCAACTCTCATCCCAGGCATGTATCACTGCAACTCTCATACCTGTCATGTATCACTGCAACTCTCATCCCTGGCATGTTTCACTGCACCTCTCATCCCAGGCATGAATAACTGTAACTCTCATCCCAGGCATGTATCACTGCAACTCTCATTCCCAGACATGTATCATTGCAACTCTCATTCCAGGCATGTATCACTGCACCTCTCATCCCAGTCATGTATCACTGCAACTCTCATTCCAAGTCATGTATCACTGTAACTCTCATCCCTGGCATGTTTCACTGTAACTCATTCCAAGGCATGTTTCACTGCATTTCTCATCCCAGGCATGTATCACTGCAACTCTCATTCACACACATGTATCACTGTAACTCTCATTCACAGGCATGTATCACTGAAACTCTCATTCACAGGCATGTATCATTGCAACTCTCATTCCAAGACATGTATCACTGCAACTCTCATTTCAGGCATGTATCACTGAAACTCTCATCCCAGGCATGTATCACTGCAACTCTCATCCAAGGCATGTATCACTGAAACTCTCATACCAGGCATGTATCACTGCAACTCTCATTCCAGGCATGTATCACTGCAACTCTCATTCCAAGGCATGTATTACTGGAACTCTCATTCCAGGCATGTATCACTGAAACTCTCATCCCAGGCATGTCTCAATGCAACTCTCATTCCAGGCATGTATTACTGCAACTCTCATCCCAGGCATGTATCACTGCATCTCTCATCCAAGACATGTATCACTGAAACTCTCATTCACAGACATGTATCACCGCAACTCTCATTCTCAGGCATGTATCACTGCAACTCTTATTCTTAGGCATGTATCACTGCAACTCTCATTCTCAGGCATGTATCACTGCAACGCTCATCCCCCATGCATATATCACTATAATTCCCATCCCAGCCATGTACCACTGCAACTCCCATCCCTGGCATGTATTATCATTCACCCTCCATGAATATATTACAGAGATTCTAACCCCCAGGTATGTACGAGTACATATGTACTATCTATTTCCCTGGCATGTTTTGTTTCAACTTCCTCTCTGAGGCATGTATTGCTGTACCTCTCCATCCCTGGAACGTAATACTGCGAATTCACCCAGACTATCATTTACAACAAATAATACTGTAGTTTATTCATCTTCACAGGTCAGTATTAATGTGACTTCTCCTCCCCGTCATGAATTACTGTGGCTCATCTAATGTAAGAAACAGGGGTGACTTACCCTCCCAGTTATACATTAGCGTGACTCACAATTCCAGGCATGCATACTATAGTGTGACTTCTTTTCCAAGATTATTCATAACTGTGAATCTTCCTCCTAGACATGTATAACTGTGATTCTTCTTCCCAGGCATGTATTATGGAGTAACTATCTGCCTGGTGAGCTTTGCGTCGGGTATGTCGGTCGTGACGCTTAACATTCACCATCGCGGAGTAAGGGGTACAGAGGTGCCGCGAGTCGTCAAGATGGTCGTTCTGGGCTGGCTCTCCAAATTGGTCTTCCTACACTTCGAGCCAACCATCGTCCCTCCCGACGACAAAAATATTCACCTCAACGTGAGTGTCCTACACCAAATATATTGTGGCCTTTCCTGTTTATCATTAACAATAATTAAAGTCTTTGCATATGAAGGTTCATGTGGATAAAATGACACATAATATAATAATGGCTCTACATAGAAGTAAATTTTAGAAGATTAAATACGACTGATTTACTTTCTACAAATGGGTTAGCCTGTGCAATTAACCAGCTATATTAAAGGTTATTTGGCACACACATACACACACACACACACACGCACACACACATCCCTGGTGGCTCGGTGGCCTGGTGGCTAAAGCTCTCGCTTCACGCACGTAGGGCCCGGGTTCAATTCCCGGCGGGGCGAAAACATTTAGAAATGTTTCCTTACACACACACACACACACACACACACACACACACACACACACACACACACACACACACACACACACACACACACACACACACACACACACACACACACACAACAGGCCTAGTGTCTAATCGACATGTGCCTAGTACAAAATGGTAACTAACAACCACACACACATATGCCTTTCCCAATGCCCCCAACCAACTCATTACAAACTCCACCTTCACAGCAACCAACCATAGTTCCCCATCGTACCCCCCAGACCACAGTTTTAGAAAAGTTGTTGAAGGTTTGGTATACAAATGAAAGAATCAAGCAGACATTCCGAGACATAATAGCACTCACAGAAACGAAACTCACTATGATGATAACAGAGGTAATCTTTCCACCCGGATATCAAATCCTGAAGAAAAATCGAGGAAGCAGAGGGGAAGGAGGAGCTGCACTGCTCATTAAAAACCGGTGGGACAACAGGAGGCCAGGAGAAGAATAGGAAGAGAGCAACAGAGCAATGGTAGACATCCTAGCCGAGGTGGCCAGAAGAGCTAACATGGGTAGAGCAAAGTTAATAGCTATTGGTGATTTCAATCACAAGGAGATTGACTGTTAAAACCTGGAGCCCCGTGGGGGTCCAGAAACATGGAAAGCAAAGATGATGGATGTGGTACTGGAAAACCTCATGCATCAACATGTTAGAGACACTACCAGAGAGAGAAGTTAGAATGATCCAGCAAGACTGGACCTAGTATTCACCTCGAGTAGTTCGGACATTGAGGATATCACTTACGAAATACCCCATGGAGCTAGTGGAAAGGGTAGCAAGAATAGAACGAAAGAAACCAAACTACAAAATGGGGTACTACATAGGCATGAGGAACTTCTTGCAAGACGTTCAGTGGGAAAGGGAATTTGCAGGAAAACCAGTAAAATAAATGATGAACTACGTGACAAAAAAATGCAAGAAGGCAGACTAGAAGTTTGTTCCCAAGGGAAACAGAAATAATGGGAACACCAGAAAGAGGCCTTAGTTCATACAAAAGTGTAGGAAGCCAAAAACTAAGGGCACTAGAGAATGGTAAAAGTTCAGAAGGCAAAAGACCCAGGAAAATAAAGAGATTACCCAAATAGCCAGAAACAAATATGCACAGATAAGAAGGGAGGCTCAGCGACTATGAAAAAGACATAGCATCGAATGTCATGTTTGACCCGAAGCTGTTGTATAGCCACATCAGGAGGAAAACAACAGTCAAGGACCAGGTAATCAGGCTGAGGAAGGAAGGTGGGGAGTTCACAAGAAACGACCAAGAAGTATGTGAGGAGCACAATACGATATTTAAAAAAATATTTACAGTGGACACAGGAAAGACTCCAGGAAGTCAGAATAGGGAGGTACGCCAACAAGGAATACACCATTAAGTGCTGGATGAAATACATACAACCGAGGAGGAGGTGAAGCTGCTAAAGGAACTTGATACCTAAAAGACGGTGGGACAGGACATCTCTCCGCGTGCCACTAACAAAAATCTTCAACACATCCATTGAAACTGGCAACTGTCTGAGGTATGGAAGAAAGAAAACGTAGTCCCATATATATATATATATATATATATATATATATATATATATATATATATATATATATATATATATATATATATATATATATATCAAACCACTATGAAAATAATAATAGAGAATTCAACGTGACTATCATTTAAGGAACTATAAGGAACATGACAAGAGGACTTATATAGGGGTGAGACTACCTCAGCCATCACATAACAAAACTAACTCACAGTAGGTAACATCGCACGACTCTTGAAGAGGAAAAACAGAAAGGACCTGAAACTCTTCCCAAGAATTGATTAGCAATTTATCATTAAATTCTTCCCAAATTTTTTAATTATAAAGAATCAATTTATATTTTTCATAGTGGTTGTTTTGCAATTTTATATCACTGATTACTTATTTTATATATATATATATATATATATATATAATGCGTGCCGATTAGTAAAATATTTTGGCTTAAATAGCAACGCTCATCCATAAGACAAGTGAAAATTTGTGTATGCAATAATTTCGCCAAAATCATTCTGAACATAACGAAACAAATATATTTCATTGTGTTTGTTTATTATTAAATTAATGTTTACGTATCTAAAATATATTTAGTTGGGTTAGGCTAAATTAAATTGCGCTTGTTGTAATAAGGTTAGGTAGGTTTTCAAAGTTTCTCTTGGTACAAAATTATAAATTCTTACATTAACATAAATGAAAAAATATATCTTTAAACGTATAAGAGAAAATTTTAGAAAGGACTTAATTTTAGATGAGTTCTTGCTAATTGACCAGTTTTACCTAATCGGCACGAATATATATATATATATATATATATATATATATATATATATATATATATATATTATATATATATATATATATATATATATATATATATATATATATAACATACACACACACACACATTGGTGCATTGTATTTATTTTACTAGTCAATGTGATATATATGCTATCTCTGTCGTTCTTCACACAAGAGTATCCCGTAAATTAAGGAAGAAACCATTACCGTAAACTTTAAGGGTCCTGTGAATCTTGACTGCAGAATATTACCTGGCTCCAGTTTTTGGCCCATGACCAAATCGTAACATTGCTGACTTGTCATTCTGGTCGTTCTTGGTTCTTTGTGGTGTTCTCTTGTTTCCCATGACTATAGCACATTCCTGGAAATTTTATTCTGCTAGGAAAAAACAGTTCAGTCTATTAGAAATCCTAGAAACCTTGTGATCGTATGTCCATACATGATCTTCAAGCGACTTTTACATAGCGATTCATGCATGCTTTCCTTCAAGACAAATGGAAATATGGGAACTAACTTGTCCCAATCCTAGGTATGGTGCATTACATACCCTTAATAATGCATGCAATAATGTCACCGTATACAGGTGATATAACAGTATGCAGAACAACCAATGTGAAAGAATACCGAAATATCAAGCGCTTTCGTGACTTCTCACATTGTCAAGGAACTATAAAAACAAAACATCAACAGGAAGGCTTATAAGGGCAAGGCAACACCTCACAGTCGAGTCACAACACCCGAGTCTGTGAAACACACCTGATACTCTACCCAAGCATTAAGATTTTTTACATGTCTAATGTATCCTTAAATTCTTCCCAAATTTTATTAATTATAAATGAATCCAATTTATATAAACCTAAAGAAATATTAATATTATTTTGAAAACAGCTTTTTATGAAACATGATTCTATTATATTCTTGTCGACCATGAACTTGTCGGGTGTTGTGAGGAGACTGTGAGGCGTTGTCCTGCCCTTATATGCCTTCTGTTGATGCGGTGAAATCTTTCTAGTGCATCCAACTGGGAATATTTTTTATATCAAGAGAGAAGGCTAAATGCATCGTAGTCATACAGAGCCTTATAGAAAGTGAGGAAGAGTCTATCCAGAGGAGCAATTCTTTGGATCAATAGCCCTTCACCGGCGTCATGGCATCCCCTTCGAAGGGCACAGATGGGAAAGAACGTCACAGAAGATCTTTGACATGATGTTCGATCCTTAGTACAAATGAATTTCTTGAGGCACCTATACTTGGGAAAAATGTCACAATTGCTCGTTCAAGAGAGCGTGTGTTTGCATATTATAATGGAATCAATTTTGGATAACAAGTAGATAGATATTTTTTACTCATACTGTTCCGAGGTAAAGTATCAACGGAAACCATAAGAAGTTTGGAAGTGAGCTGGTTTTATAGGATGAACTAGTTTTTCTGTATACTGCAAGTGGCTCACGTCTGGACATTAGTATAAACAAATATCGCTGAACGTGTTCAGAAAAAATGTGTTGCAGTTTATGCAAAAGATTTTCTAACATCTAGATGCCTCCCCCATGGAAGTGATGTTTGCCACCACCATTATTCTGCTTCTTTTTCCTACTGGAAGCACCAAAGCATATTTAAGTTTTCGATGTGGTTTATCCTTCCTCATTAGTATAGTGGGAAAGGTTTAAAAAGAAATTGTGATGTTACTGCGTCTGCTTCTGAGAAGTACTGTGTGGTACCAGACGATAATGTATCTTCCCGCCGGCTGCTACGATGATGTAAGAGTCAGCGCCAGAACACTAAGAGATTCCACAGATGAGAGTCGGCAAAAGGTCGTTACTGAAGGAGATTCAGCCAAATCAGGGTCCCTTAAAATGAATAATCTAATTCTAGTTCATTATCAAGTATTGTTTCGTCGATGTTATTTCCCTGTACCTTTGCCCACCGACCACATCACAGCCATCAAAAGAAATAGCTCTACTGTTTGGTTTATCGCCTAATCCACAACCTGTTACTTGTGTGTGTGTGTGTGTGTGTGTACTCACCTACTTGTACTCACCTAGTTGTGGTTGGAGGGGTCGAGTCATAGCTCCTGGCCCCGCCTCTTCACTGGCCGCTACTGGGTCACTCTCCCTGCGCCAGGAGCTTCATCATACCTCTTCTTAAAGCTATGAATGGAACCTGGCTCCTACATCGCTTCCCAAGCTATTCCACTTCCCGACCACTCTGTGACTGAAGAAATACTTCCTAACATCTCTGTGATTCATCAGAGTCTTCAACTTCCAACTGTGTCCCCTTGTTGCTGTGTCCCATCTCTGGAACATTCTGTCTCTGTCCACCTTGTCAATTCCTCTCGGTATTTTGAATGTCGTTATCATGTCCCCCCTATCTCTCCTGTCCTACAGTGTCGTCAGATCGATTTCTCTTAACCTCTCCTCGTAGGATATACGAGGAGATGTGCCTGGTGTTATACTCACACCGAGATCTTTTTTCTTGATTTAGGTTTGAAGTCTCTGGCCCCCTAGACTGTACTCCGTCTGCGGTCTTCTTTGCCCTTCCCCAATCTTCCATGACTTTGCACTTGGTGGGGTTGAACTCCAGGAGCCAATTGCTGGACCAGGCTTGCAGTCTGTCCTTTGTAGTTCTGCCTGGTCCTCGTCCGATTGAATTCTTCTCATCAACTTCACATCATCTGCAAACAGGGACACTTCGGAGTCTATTTCTTCCGTCATGTCGTTCACAAATACCAGAAACAGCACCGTTTCCTAGGACTGAACCCTGTGGAACCCCACTCGTCACCGGTTCCCACTCTGACACCTCGCCACGTACCATGACTCGCTGCTGTCTTCCTGACAGGTATTCCCTGATCCATTGTAGTGCGTTCCCTGTTATCCCTGCCTGGTCCTCCAGCTTCAGCACTAATCTCTTGTGTGGAACTGTGTCAAACGCCTTCATACAGTCCAAGAATATGCAATCTACCCACCCTTCTCCCTCTTGTCTTACTGCTGTTAGCCTTTTGTAGAACTCCAGTAGGTTTGTGATTCATCTGAGTCTTCAACTTCCAGCTGTGCCCCCTTTTTGCTGTGTCCCATCTCTGGAACATTCTGTCTCTGTCCACCTTGTCAATTCCTCTCAGTATTTTATATGTCGTTATCATGTGTCCCCTTACTCTCCTGATCTCCAATGTCGTCAGGTCGATTTCCCTTAACCTCTCCTCGTAGGACATACCACTTAGCTCCGGGACTAGTCGTGTTGCAAACCTTTGCACTTTCTCTAGTTTCTTTACGTGCTTGACTAGGTGTGAGTTCCAAACTGGTGCTGCGTACTCCAGTATGGGCCTAACGTACACAGTGTACAGGGTTCTGAACGATTCCTTATTAAGATGTCGAAATGATGTTATTAGGTTTGCTAGGCGCCCGTTGCTGCATCAGTTATTTTGTGGGTACTTTACCTAAAAGGGGGTTTCAGGGGTTTTGAGTCAAGCTCCTGGCTGGCCCTTTTCACTGGCCGTTACTGGGTCGCGGCCAGTGTGTGTGTGTGTGTGTTTGTGTGTGTGTGTGTTTGTGTATGTGTGTATACTCACCTAATTGTGGTTGCAAGGGTCGAGACTCAGCCACTTTTGCTGTCCGCTACTGGGTCTCTGCTCTTCCTGCTCCATGAGTTTATTCTACCTTTTTAAAAAAATGTTTTGGGTTTCCCGTTTCCCCTATATCGTTCGCTAGACTATTCCACTTCCTAAATACTTATGGCTGAAGAAATGCTTTTCCCCCCATCCCTTTGACTCATCTATCTTTAGCTTCCAGTTGTGTTTCCCCTTTTTTCTGTGTTCCCTTTTTGGAAAATCCT
>WNWK01051479.1:0-12477 GCA_009830355.1 Cherax destructor
CAGACCAGGGGGAAGTCAAGGACATTGGGGAGGAAGAGCAGATGGTGAGATCGATGCAGGAGAAAGAATGATTTCGAGGATCAAAAGGGGTTTGGGGGGTACCCGTATTTCGGGGAAAAGGGAAAAAGAAATCCCCCCAACTGAACGCCTTTGGATCCGGTGCCCCCAAGAAAAGGTTTTTGGGTTTTAAAATCCCCAAGGGGTTGGAGGGGGGGGGGAAAAGGAAAAACCCCAGAAAATCAACATCTGGGATAGACAATTTTTCCAAAGGGGGAGAGAAATAAAAATGTATACCACTTATTCAAGTGGGGGGCTCAGGAAATGGAAGAATGAAATAGAGCTGACAGTATGGCCCAATAAATTAAAAAAAGAGCACTTTCGTTAAAGGTTCCATCGGATAAAGGATCCGAGGAATACAAGAAATCAAAAAAAAAAGGGGCCGGAAAAAAAGAGGATTGAAATTTTGGGGTTTTTTAAACAGCCCCAAAAGGGAAAAAAAACGGGGAGAGCAACACCTGAAGCTCCCCCGGGGTTCCCCCAGTCCTCGGATTTCCCCACTCTAACCAGATTTTGGGGAAAAAGCAAAAGCCTAAGTTAGGGTTTTTTGGGACGGGGGTTGAAAAACCCCCGTGTGGGGCAGCGGGGAGCTGTAATCAAGGAGTGTGACGCTGTGGGGGAAAAGGGGGGAAAACGGAAAGAGAGGAGGAACCGGAGGTGGGCGGTGTCCATCAACGGTTCAGTCTCTAAAAGAAATCCTGCAATCCCCCCCAGTTTTTTAGGAGCCAATGCGGATCGGGCCCAAAAATTGGAATGAAAAAGGAGGAGTGTGGTGACAATGGGGGAGACCATAGATCTAAAAAGTAGGGCGTGGGGATGGAAGGGGGGGGAAAGGGGGGCTTGGGGGGGGCCCCGGGGAAAGGAAAAGGCCCCGGGGGGCCCCGGGGCAGTGGGGCAAATTTTGGGGGAGGGTCAGGGGATGAAGACATTGAACGGGGGAGGATGAACCTCCACCCCTTAAAAAATTTTAGTCGGGGTGAAAGAACCCGGAAAGGGGGGTTTTTTGCCGGACTTATGAAAGAAGGGGGCGCAAAAGGTTTAGGTGGTGAAGGGGGGCGTGTAAACAAAAAACTTTGGAAGAGTGGGGGGAAGGGGTGTGGACAGTATGAGATGCTGGGTAGGGACCTGGGCCCAAAAGGAAAAAAAGGGAAAATTCAGACAGGGGTGACTGAGGGGGGGGCGTCCACAGAGGAACCGGGGGGAATTTGGGGCCCCCCAAAAGGGGGGGCGATTTTAAAACAATGCGAGAATAGGAAATGGGGGGAAGCCCCTTAAAAGGGCATTGATGGGGCAGCCATGCGAATGAAAGGGGCCTTTCCCCCTTTTTGGGGGAAAAGGTTTCCCCGCTCATTATTTTAAAACCTGCCCGGCAGGCGAGGAAAACCCTCATGACATTTAAAGGGAAAAAAGGGAGATAGTTTAAAAAGAAGGACTGGCGATGTGGGCCCGGGGCTGGGCAGGGGCCGGGCCTGCAATATTTCGCTGGATGACCAAAACGCCAGCAGTTTCTACACTGTTGCGGTGGGGGGTCACCCCAATTTTAAAACGTTAATTTGCAATGTACCCCGAAGGTGGAAGTTCACGGCTATCAAATGTTAAACAAGCATTTGCAAGGATAACATCTTCGCTTATTGGGGGGAAAAAAAGGTTAAATTTTTAAGGATGGGAGTTCTTGGGCTCAAGCTGTAAAAATGTCATACCCAGGGCTGGTTTTCCCGTTCAATGGTGTGGGGTAAAATGACAGTACCACTACAAGAATTAAAAGAATGATGCTTGTCAATAGTGATAGGAATAGTACCCTTTGGGCAGGGGAAAGGGAAAAACCCAAAAACGGGCCCCCCTGGACCGTGATGTTTTGAGTGCCGCTCTTGAGAGCATGAAATGAGAATTTTACCCCCAGGGTGGAAAAAGCTTTAAATATTTTATCGGAAAAATAGGTTTGGAGGGGCGGTGGAAAAAGAAAAAAATTTTTCCATTAAATGGGAAAAGAGAGCTTTTTGGGGGGTGGGGCCCCTTTGGGCATTTCTGAGATGAATGAGCAGGAAGTTAAAAGTCTTTTAAGGGTTTTGGGGGTTTTTTGGGGGGGCCCCCAGGCGGCCGGGGGTGTGAGGGCGGGCATTAAAAAAGCTGCCCCTTAAAAAGGGGGGAATAAAATTCAGAGAAAAGCAAGGGCAGACATATCGAAAGGGCCAGTCGGAACCCTGGTACCTGAAGCAGGTGACGAACCGGCACCAGAAAAAGGGGCCCGGGGGGTTTTAAAATTTCCCGAAAAGTTGTATTTAAAAAGGTAGGGTCAGAACTAGGTGCGGTTTTCCCAAAAAAGGGGGGCCCGGGGGGGTTTTTAAGGGGTTGGGGGACCCCTGGTTATTTTCTTCTTTTTTTTTGTTTTTAAGAAAAAAAAAAAAAAAGAAAAAAAAATAAAAAAAAAAAAGAAAAAAAAAGGGGGGAAAAGTGGAGGAATGGGTCCTGAGGAATAAAGGGGGGAAAAACCCCTCTGCTTAAAACCAACCCCCAAAAGGGGGGATGCTGCATGGAACCGTATACCCCCCCATCCCCGTAAACCAGCAACC
The DNA here is from genome assembly GCA_009830355.1 of Cherax destructor. Classification (NCBI taxonomy): domain Eukaryota; kingdom Metazoa; phylum Arthropoda; class Malacostraca; order Decapoda; family Parastacidae; genus Cherax; species Cherax destructor. The sequence continues at coordinate 2,628 of WNWK01051479.1, forward strand.
GGGAAAAAACCTCCCATCCACCGAGCCACCTAGGCGGACAAAAGAGGGCGGCCAAAATCCACCACAAAGCATTCCCCCTTGGCCACCCCCCCCGGAACCCCAAAGGTGACCTCGAGATCACCCGTCCCCCGAAAAAATCCCAAGGCCACCCCGGGGGGCCGGGAAAGGATCGGGACATCCCCGGCGATCAGATTCCCGGCAAACTACACCACCGCCAAGGACCTCAATGGAATGGGATGGACCACGATACCCTTCCCCTACCTAGGAACTAGAATGCTTGTGGAGAGAAGCTCCCAGGGTAAAAAGGGGGAAGGAAATAAAGGGAGGAAGGAAAGGAAGAAAGGGAAAAAAAAAGATGGAGGAAGGGATAGGGGGGGATTGGGGGTAATTAGGTTAGTCGAGGAAGAAGGCCAAAAGGTTTAATTCCTCAGACCAAGAGCCTCTTCACCACGCCAAGGAGCCCCCTTGAAGAGGTGATGGCAGCCAAAAGCGTCAGATGGCATCACCCTTCAAAGCCTGGACAGAACGGCAAGCAGTGGGACTACAATGTCATCTACCTTGGCTGATACCTATCTCAATACACCAGGGAGGAAGGGGCAGCTGCCAGCTTCATGGAGTCCCAAAAGTCGAGAATATATGGGTACTTTGCCATCATTATATGTTTGTTCCCATTGGCTCGGAGACCCTTGGCTCAATGGGAAAGAGTGCATCTAAGTTCCTCAAGGAGCTGGGCAAAAGACTCAACAGGGTAACTAGGGATCCCAGGGCAACTAGTTTTATGTTCCAACGACTCAGCACTGCGTTCAGAGGGGTAATGCCTGCTGTGGCACGGGCCCGCTCTGAGGAGCTGGATGAGATTTTCGAATTATAATCAGTGACAAACATGAAACAATATGTACTAGACATGTATCTCTCACACCTCATGTACTGTATATGCATCTATATATCAACAATGTGTCTCCTAAATCTTTTGTACCATATTATGTAATAAAATATTCTTATATATATATATATATATATATATATATATATATATATATATATATATATATATATATATATATATATATATATATATATATATATATTTATATATTTTTTATATATATATAAAGTGTGTGTAAGTCCACTCACCTAAGTGTGCTCACTTAATTGTGGCTGCAGGAATCAAGTCACAACTCCTGGCCCCTCCTGTTCACTGGTCGCACTAGGTCACTCCCCCACCTGCTCCATGAGGCTTTATCCATCCTCTTCTTAAAGCTATGTATGGATCCTCCCTCAGTACATCACTTTTCCAAACTACTCCCTTCTGGCCTTGAATGACCCTTGTGGAACCCCACTCGTAACATTCGCTCCTTCTGAAACCTCACCACGTACCATCACTCTTGTTTACTTCCTGTCATAAGAAAATAAGAACATAAGAAAGGAAGAACACTTAGAAGGCCCTGTTATCATACTGGGCAGGTCCTTCACAAATCCAAATCACTAACAGAATATTTTCCCAACCCACTTTAGTTCTACCCTAACAATAGCTCTGATATATCCACCAACTCATGTGCAAGTCCTCAATCCAACCCCTCTCCTGCACCCATCCAAGCCAAACGTGAAACTACCAAGGTTTTAGCTTCAAAACTCCACCAGGCAGACTGTTCACTCATCAACTACCCTATTTCCTAATCAATACTTTCCTATATCCTTTCTAAATCTAAACTTATCCAATTTGAATCCATTATTGTGGGGTCTCTTGGGAGATATCGTCAAGATCTTATTTGTCATCGCCGTTGTTAATACCCATCTTCCACTTGTATATTGATCATGTCTCCCTCATTCTTCGTCTTACAAGAATGTAATTTTAAGGGTCTTCAATCTTTCTTCATACGGAAGATTTCTATCAATGAATTAATTTTGTCATTCTTCACTGAATGTTTTCTAACGAATTTATATTCATTCCGTAATATGGAGACCAAAACTGAGCTGCGTAATCTAGGTGAGCCTTACTAATGATGTATAAAGCTGTAACATAACCGCTGGACTTCTGTTGCTTACACTTCTTGATATAAATTCCAATAATCTATTTGCCTTACTACCATGCTTAGGCATTTGCTGTCTTGGTTTAAGGTTACTGCTTACTATAACCCCCAAGTCCTTTTCATTCTGTTATTCTGTTCAACATTATTAAGCTGGTAAGTGCTAGGGTTATGAACGTTACCAAGCTTTAAAACTTTGCACTTATCCATTGAACTGCATCTGCCACTTTTCTGACCACGAATTGAGTTTGTCTAAATCCTCCTGAAGTTCCATGACATCTACGTTTGAATCGATTATCCTACCTATCTTCGTGTCATCAGCGAATTTTCTCATATCACTAGTAATTCTCTCGTCAGGTCGTTGATATATATTATATACAACAACGGGCCTAAGACTAATCCCTGTATAACGCCACTTGTTACCTAGAACGTTACGTATTCATTTATTCTATGATCCATTACAGTACCTTGCCTGCCTGCTCCTCTAGCTTTACACTAATTTCTTGAGTGGAACTGTGTCGAAAGTCTTCACTGTCCAAGAAATATAGTCTTCCACCCATCTTTCTTCCTGTCTTTCTTCTGTCACTTTGTCGTAAAGCCTCCAGTAGTTTGTGTCACAGGATTTCCTTTCCTTGATCTTGTAGTGGTTAAATTAACATCGTCCCGACTATTTTACAAACAAAGGAAGCACATTTATTTTGTGTAACCAAGTCGGGCCAAGTATTAACCCTAGACTTTTAGTCCCCTATATTCCACTTGCCATGATTATATATTTTGTTAGTCTGGTAGAATTTCCTGGATTGTTTGTTTCCTTATCTTGAGCATGAGCTCATTCACCTGCCGTTGAGAATGAACAGCGCTCAAAAATGAGCTTTGCTGGAATTGATGAATAATCTGCGTTCATCAGAACGGTGTTCGTAGTTCGGTGGCTACATAAGACCATTCACATCAGCGGAGAAATACACACCATTCTCTATTTGACGAAAGCAGACAAACAAGGTTGTAAGTTGATCCATGCAGTTCTGTCTTCTGTTTGATAGGACAAGGTCCCTGTCAAGGTCATTAAACTCCTGTTAAGTCATTAAGTGAGACTGATTCATGTGGTTCATAAAGGACAGTGTTATCAGTTTTATCAAAAGGTGAGGTTCAGTTCCATGAACAATAAGCGTAACAGGTATAAGAGGTCTTAATATTGACTAACAATCTGAATATGTTATCTTTCTTGTTTTTCATCGAAACTCGTAAACTCAAGCATGAGTAAGAGTCATTCAGGTGAGTATTGGGATCTTGTCACAACACTGGGACAATATTGGTGTGTTTCCTTCTGAGTCAATCCAGTGCTGACGAGCAGTACAGCATATGTGTGGACCCTTTTATGTTTTATATGTGTGGAGCCTATGTTTTATATGTGTGGAGCCTATGTTTTATATGTGTGGAGCCTATGTTTTATATGTGTGGAGCTATGTTTATATTGTGGAGCTATGTTATATATGTGTGGAGCCCATGTTTTATATGTGGAGCCTATGTTAATATGTGTGGACATGTTTTATATGTGTGGAGCCTATGTTTTATATGTGTGGAGCCTATGTTTTATATGTGTGGAACCTATGTTTTATATGTGTGGAGCCTATGTTATATATGTGTGGAGCCCATGTTTTATATGTGTGGAGCCTATGTTTTATATGTGTGGAGCTTATGTTTTATATGTGTGGAGCTTATGTTTTATATGTGTGGAGCCTATGTTTTATGTGTGGATCATGTTTTATATGTGTGGAACCTATGTTTTACATATGTGGAGCCTATGTTTTATATGTGTGGAGCCAATGTTTTATGTGTGGAGCCTGTTTTATGTGCGGAGCCTATGTTTTATATATGTGGACCCTAAGTTTTATATGTGTGGAACCTATGTTTTATGTGTGGAGCCCATGTTTTATACGTGTGGAGCCTATGTTTTATATGTGTGGAACCTAAGGTATATATGTGTGGAGTCATTGCCAGATCATCCGGGCTGTGGTTCGTACGTTGGACTACGTGCAGCCAGCAGTAACAGCCTCGTTGATCAGGCCGTGATCCACAGGGAGGCCTGGTCATAGACCGGGCCGCAGGGACGTCGATCCCCGTAATGCCCTCCAGGTAGCCTATGTTTTATATGTGTGGAGCCTATGTTTTATATGAGTGAAGTCTGTTTTATATGTGTAAAGCCCATGTTTTATGTGTGTGGAGCCTATGTTTTATATGTGTGGAGCCTATGTCTTATGTGTGGAGCCTGTTTTATATAAGTGGAGTCTATGTTTTATGTGTGGAGCCTATGTTTTATGTGTGTAGCCCATGTTTTATATGTGTGGAGCCTATGTTTTATGTGTGGAGCCTGTTTTATATGTGTGGAGCCTATGTTTTATATGTGTGGAGCATATGTTTTATGTGTGGAGCCCATGTTTTATATGTGTGGAGCCTTTGTTTTATATGTGTCGAGCCCATGTTTTATATGTGTGGAGCCTATGTTTTATATGTATTGAACCTATGTTTTATATGAGTGGAGCCTATGTTTTATATGTGTGGAGTCTATGTTTTATATGTGTGGAGCCTATGTTATATATGTGTGGAGTCTATGTTATATATGTGTGGAGCCCTTGTTTTACATGAGTGGAGCCTATGTTTTTATATGTGTTGAGTCTATGTTTTATATGTGTGGAGCCCATGTTTTATATGAGAGGAGCCTATGTTTTATATGTGTGGATTCTATGTTTTATATATGTGGAGCCAATGTTTTATATGAGTGGAGCTTATGTTTTATATTTCTGGAGCCCATGTTTTATATGTGTGAGCATGTTTTATATATGTGGAGCCATGTTTTATATGTGTGGAGTCTACTTTTATATGTGTGGAACCTATGTTTTATATGTGTGGAGCCCATGTTATATATTATTGGAGTCTATGTTTTATATGTGTGGAGCCTATGTTTAATATGTGTGGAGCCTATGTTTCATATGTGTGAGCCTATGTATTATATGTGTGAGCCATGTTTTATTGTGGAGCCTGTTTTATATGTGTGGAGCCTATGTTTTTATGTTGGAGCCTAATGTTTTATGTGGAACCCAAGTTTTATATGTGTGGAGCCGATGTTTTATATGTGTGGAGTCTATGTTTTATATATGTGGAGCCTTTATTTTATATGTGTGGAGCCTATGTTTTTTATGAGTGGAGTTTATGTTTAATATGTGTGGAGACTATGTTTTATATGTGTGGAGCCTTTGTTTTATATGTGTGGGAGCCCATGTTTTATATGTTGGAGCCTCTGTTTTATATGTATTGAGCCCATGTTTTATATGAGGGAGTCTGTTTTTATGTGTGGAGTCTGTTTTATTTTGTAGCCTAGGTTTTATATGTGTGGAGTCTATGTTTTATGTGTGGAGCCTGTTTTATATGTGGGAGTCTATGTTTTATATGTGTGGAGCCTATGTTTTATGTGGGAGCCTATGTTTTATATGTGTGGAGCCTATGTTTTATATGTATTGAACCCATGTTTTTATATGAGTGGAGCCTATGTTTTATATGTGTGAGTCTATGTTTTATATGTGTGGATCCTATGTTTTATATGTGTTGAGTCTATGTTTTATATGTGTGGAGCCCATGTTTTATAGAGTGGAGCCTATGTTTTATATGTGGATTGTTAAGTCACTTCTTGATTGCTTACTTTGGGCAGTAGAATGGTATGCGTAGGTGCAGAGATACGGCCGATGACTAGAACTCAGTTTATTAATGGCAAGGTGTAGGAATACACGGGGACAGAGTGCAGGGGACCGGGAGCCAGTTGGGTGAACCTGGTTCAGTGAGGTAGGCCGTAGAAGTGAGAGAAAGCATGGCTGACCAGCCCGACCTTGATAGGCCTATAGAGGGCAGCACCATAGTGCCCGGTTTGAAACAGCCTCTGGGTAGGCTGTTTACATCCGCTGGCCACCTACCGCGTGTCGTCTCGACACGACAATACTGCGGCACGAAGGTGTAAACAAGCAAGCAAGGTTACCCAGGGAAACTGGCTTCCGGTCACCTGACATTTACATGTGGAAATTGCCGGTGCAGGCCGAAAAACTCTCCCCTACGTGAGTCGGGGAAGAAAACGGCCTGCCCGCACAGCTGGACAGAAGAAGAACAAGCCAACGCTGACACAGGAACTAGAGTCTTCTATATGAGGTTGTCCAAGGGCCAGACGTCAACTTGACTGCACATCCAGGAGCGCCTTAGCATCCTCACATCTGCAAACAATGACCACAGTAGCATTTCCTAGGTGTGACATTTAACTCAAAAAGGCGATATTTGCCCTTGCCTTTATCAGGCTTTACAAGACACACTGGGTCACATACTCACAATAACATTATTTCCATGGAATTCATTACTACGGACCCTCTAAGAATAAATTTACGTATTTACATGGTGTTGTCCCACCCTGACTCCATTATTTACTAACTATACAATGTGTGCGCATTAATCCCCATTTCTGCAAGCAAACAATTAGCGTAGCTAGCGTAGGAGTCGGACAAGTCAGTAGGTATGTCAATGTCACAGAAATGTCTGCTGTCCGGGGTCTCAGGCCATGGTATGGAGCCTTGCGGACTGTCATCTGTCGTAGGGATAGCGGGTGAAGAACTAGACGGGTTGTCACTAGGTTGATCTGATTGTGGCTTTCAATGCCCAGTGATTCCAGCTCTCTTCAGCTTGCACATGATCAATATATTCCATGTGGTCAAGGTGAGCTTCGAGTAGTTCCGGTAGCTATCTCCTCACCTCGAACTTATTGCCGCGGAGCTGTCGTGGAACGGTAGGGTCCGACAAACTTGGGGACAAGTTTAGCATACCAGGGGTCTGTGTTGGGTTGAGCAACATAACTTTGCAACCTGGTTCCACCTTACTTTCCTTAGCGTGGGCGTTGCGATCAGACGGAACCTATCTGTGGCTTTTATTAGGTTCTCCGTACTCGCTGGAAAACAAGCTGTGTGGTCCCATCTTAACTATACTGTTATGGCGTTGATTGGGCTAGGTGGAGCAAACAGGATTTCGCGGTAAACGCTTATCATAGCCGTACAAGGCAAAATGGGGTCTCGCCAATCCGAGCTGTTGAGGGAAAGAGTTCAATGTACACTGAACATCTGGAATAGCGTCATCCCATAAGTACAACCGGATTAACGGTTACTCTGAGCACCTCCAGAACTTTTGGGTTTTGTACGTTCAGCAAGACCATTACTCGCCGGGTGACGTGGAGCTACCGGTGCTTGGTGAATGTCAAACCTGGAACAAAGGTCCTTCATAGTGGCATTTGAACTCCGACCCATTGTTACAGGAGAACCGTGGGCAGGTATGACGGAGAACGATACGCTCACGGAAAGCATTTGCGACTGTCTCGGCCGTTTGTCAGGGATGGGTACTAACTCGCAGTACCGCGTCAGTTATCTACCATTACAAGCAGGTGTTTATTACCCTTCTCCGAGGTCGAGAAATTCGTCAACAGGTCGACAGAAGTTCTCTCCCAAGCTCCTTGTAATGGGATCTTCAGAATGGGATTGGGACCCGTGACAGTACCCTTGTGTTGTAAGCAAACGACACACTGGTGTACATATCTTGGCAATTTCCGTGCCATCTTAGGCCAGAAATATTTCATTCTAGCCTGTTTGATGCTGGGGTCCTTCCCGGGGTGCGCTGCGCCTGGGACATCGTGGATCAACTTGAGAGTCGTGGGTACCAGGGACTCGGTATCACCAGTTGGTGCGGTTCTGCCGGGGTCCCTAGTCGAGCTACACGACACAGTACTCCTTGATTGACCACTAAGTCTGTCAGCGGAACGGGCGACTTGACTCGCGGGCCAACGTCCTCCTTGGTTAGGAATCGAAGACTGGTGACCACACCGGGTCCTGCCGTTGGGCCTCTCTAGGTCCTCGACGGAGAACGAGTTGTCTGCACTGACAAAGGCTATATGCCTCGACAAGGCGTCAGCCACGACATTTTGCTTACCCGGTACATAGCAGATTTCGGGATTGTAGTCGTTAAGGTGAGAGACCACCGCGCATGTTTCCCAGAGAGATTCTTGTTTGCAAGAAGGGATAATAACGGCAGATGATCCGTTAAATCTTGATAGGATACTGGTAAATAATACTCTGAAGTGGTTCAAAGCCCAGACGATGGCTAAGGCTTCTAGCTCTGTCACAGAGTAATGACTTCAGCTTTGGTAAGAACACGGCAGCTAAGCTATTGGCTGTTGCTTACCATTAGATTCCCGGACCAGATGACCCGATCCAACGCTGGCATCCCCGGCCCCAAGGCAACGGTGAAATCAGGAACCTAAGACTGGGGCGATGTTTAACCTATTTAAGTGTGACGAAAGCTCTTTCTTGGTCACCGTCCTAAAGGGACATCCTTAAGGAGCTGCGTCAAGGGTGCAGCTAAGGTGGAGAAACCGGCTATGAAGGTGCGGTAACCGGCTGGGCCTACGAAGGAGCGGACAGTATCCGCCGTCGTAGGTCCGGGAACCCGCACAGATTTTAAACTCTCTGCCTTGATGCCGTCATACCTGCCCAGAAACTTTATTTTGCTTAAGGAACTGGCATTTAGAAAGCTTCACCTTAAGATTAGCCGGTGTTTTTCCAGACCCGCTCAAGCTTTACGAGATGAGTAAGGAACATCTTGGGACATCACAAGGGTTTTGTCTGGTGACCAGGGCGTGCCCCCCTAAGGGGTACGGAAAATCGGTTGTCTTAGGGCGACTGAACGGATTGGGCTTCCACGCAAGCCGAAGGGATTCTTGAACTAAAAATGACCAGTGGCGTAGAGAACGCTGTTAGTTCTTTGCTTTGGTCATAAAAGGGGTCTTAAAAAACCCAAGAAGATCAAAGTCGAAAAGACCTTTTATCCCAATGTTCGTAACAGGTCATTCAGAACTTGGAATGGAAATCGGTCTGGGATGCTGCTGGATGGAAGGGTGGGGAATCTGGAGGTTGTAGAATAGGAGATGAACACACTGACTGCTTCAGGCTGGGGAGCTGGAATGGCGCTATGGGCGCGAAATTTTTTGGAAAAAAGTGGACGATCTCCGCCGGGGGACCCAGGAACCGAAGCTGGGGGTGATGGGAAGCCAGCCCCGATGACCTGGATAACCGCTTTGGTGGATGATCGACTGGGGGGTGGGTCCCCACCACACTCTGCCGTGAACCACTGCTGTCCCCCACTGTTAAGTCTAACTTTTGATTGCTTTTTCTTTTGGGCAGTAGAATGGTGGGGTAGGTGCAGAGATACGGGCCCATGACTAGACTCAGTTTATTAATGGCAAGGTGTGGAAACACGGGGACAGAGGGGGGGACCGGGAGCCCGTTGGGAGGTGGTTCAGTGGGTGGCCGAAAATGAAGAGAAGCATTTTGGCCAGCCCCCCCTTGATAGGCCCCAAGAGGGGCACCATAGTGCCGCGAAATTTGAAACAACCTCTGGGGAGGCTGTTTGGATTTCATGTTTTTTATATTGGGGCCCATGTTTTTATATGAGTGGAGCCTTTTGTTTTATATATCTGGGTTTTTTTTGATGGAGCCTTTTTTTTATATAAGTGGAGTCTATGTTTTTTTTGGAGCCCTGTTTTTATTTTGGAGCCCCTGTTTTATATTTTGGAGTCTATATTTTTATTGTGGAGCCCTTTTGTTTAATATTTTGTGGGCCCCAAGTTTTATATGTGTGGAGCCTATTCTTTATATGTGAAAATATGTTTTATGTGTGGAGCCCTTTTTTTATGTGTGGAGCCCATGTTTTTATTTTGGAGCCCTATGATGTTTTAATTTTTATTTTTTTAA